>CAUZXP010000441.1:21306-46306 GCA_963584105.1 Alviniconcha strummeri | reverse complement strand
TTATTTATTGCCCATATGAGTTTGGCTTTTCTTGTAAAGCGCCTTGGACCGTCGGCGATGTTGGAGTGGGCTACTATTAATAATAATGATAACAGGAAAACGCTTTCTGGTGTTTGCTGGAACAGAACACATTGGTTACTTTGCACAAACTGATCGGCGTGTTTCTTGGGAGAAACGATGAATCAAAACACGCCCCACGCATAATTCTATGGATTGAAGCCCCACGAGCATTGGTGGATGCTGGCTCCCGAAATTGAGAAGACCAAATGAAATGGTCTTCGCTCGAACCATTGACCAATGAACACGCTTCTTCTTGGGCAAATGTTGATTTGGCAAAATAACTTTTCTTCTTCTTCTTCTTCTTTGCCTGGTATTGATGTAAATCGAGTGAGTGAGGCTATACAAGGATGAACACCGACTTTGGTCTATGTGTTCCTACGCGTGGACACCGACTTTGGTCTGGTGTGTCTGTAACTATGTTTACCAGGCGTAACTATGTATTGTTTGATGATGATGTGCGACTTAATGTCCTCATATGCCGGGCTGGCATAGATGTACTGTTTTTAAACTGATCTACGTATATATGTGTTCATTTATTTACATTACAGACCTGGTGTGCTTTTTACTCGATGTCATTTACAAGTTGACAAAATGCGCCTAAACACCTCCCAGCCAGGTGTTTCGCATGTGAACTTGCTGAGCATGGTTTGCATAATAAATGTATATATATAAGCAGTGTGTTTACCCGACATGTTATTATGATTACGACGTTCGTGGTCATTACTCTTCTCACCTCAGTGAGACTTGTGCTTTCCGGTAAACACCGAGAATGGACCGGATGCACAAAAAGCTGTGAAACTGAAGTGGTACAGACTGGGTCTGTGGACCAGGTCTACAGAGCTGACAGGATCCGCCGGTGACAGTCGAAAGGCTCGGTACAGCTGACTGGATCTACAACTAGCTAACGATGGGCGTAGTGGCATGAACCCGAGATGTGAATGGCCAAAAAGCCTATCGTGGAACTAGCTGGCTGCGTGGGTGTCGGAGGGCTTAGAATGAAACTGACCGGAGACCTACGAGTGTTCAAGGGGCTTGTTGTGGAACTGACTGGATCTACGAGTATCGAAAGGCTTAGACGAGTGCCGAAAGGCTTAGAGTGGGACTGACTGGGGATCTACTAGTGCCGAAGGACTTATAATGGGATTGACTGGAGATCTCCGAGTGACAAAGGACTTAATTGTAGTGGAACTGACTGGAGATCTACAAGTGACGAAGGATTTAATTGTAACGGAACTGACCGGAGATCTACGAGTGTCGAAAGATTTATAGTGAGGTTGACTGAATCTGCAAATGATGATCCAGTGGCTAAGTAGACTTAACCTGATCTACAACTGAGTGACGAAGGACCTTGTCAAAACGGCGTATGGAGATTCACTGGATCTATAAGCGAGAAAGGATTCACAGTGAAATTGACCACTTCCACAATGAATTGAGGAAGAGCTTATGGACTGGTTCTACCGGATATGGACTGGATCTACCAGCCACGAAAAGGCACTGCGTGATTGGCGGATCTACGATTCGCGCGACAAACGGTTTACTGCGATCCATGGAAGACTTGCTGTGGGAGCTGCATGAAAATGTTCCACTTTTTCCAATCCGTTCTACCATTGTTCCATCTACTCCTTGACGGAACAACTCCAGTTTCATGGGCGGCTTGTTTCTTTTTCGTTGTCTTACAAAACTGTAAAACGCTACCCCAAAAAAATAATTTAAAAACAAACAAAACAAAAAAAATCAGTTCTCAAGTATTTCATCTATTCCACAGCGGAAGTGTACATGGTAATCACCCGCTGTTGTCCATGTAACCGATTCTTGAATGGCGTGAACGTGTTCAGTGTACAATCAAATACATTATTAAGTTTTGTTGTTGACAGAATTATATAGTACATCGCTTCTTAGCGACAATATTTATCGCTTCTTGGGAACGCCTTTCCAAGAACAAACAAATAAAAAACTGACACTAGTGGAGATCGTGTCTAGTCGTTGTAACAAATTTGCTACTGGTTTCATTTGGATTGAAAAGCATCTCTGATCTTTGTTTTAATGTTATTGCTACTAATGTTATCATCATTTTTCCTGTCCTCTCAGTTATGAGTTTGTTTATTTCTCTTTGACCCTAAAACAAAATGTTTTCTAAAAGCCTGCTCGCGAATGAATTCATTCAAGACGCCTCCAGCGCTATACAAACTTTACAAGTTGTTTTAGGTCAGTTTTTGTTTTGTTTTGTTTTTTGTTTTTGTTTCCCTAAAACTCTGCGTTCAGCTTTCTCCCCAGTTCACAGAATTTTGTTGTTGTTCCTACATTGCTCTGTTTCTGAGTCAAATACATCACCGATTCTGCGAACCGAGAGTGTCTGTTAGCAACATTTTCTTCACCCTGTTCCATAGCGACTTTAGTCACGCATCTGCTGAAATATCTGCTGCTCTTTTACTTGGTCTGATCGTCTCGTTGTCCAAATGTCCTACACTGCCCATGGCGGCTTCGGACACAGTACCTCACTGGGCAATAAAATGACATTTGATGTGTCTATATCTGTACTATTTTCCTATCTGATTCTGTTCACTTTGGCTCTTACTTCATTATGTTGCCCCAGAGGAATCCGACGTGAACATTACTGTGGTTCAAAGATACATCAACGTCTTACTTCATTCTGTTGTCCAACAGGAATCCGACGTGAATATTACTGTGGTTCAAAGATACATCAACGTCTTACTTCATTCTGTTGTCCAACAGGAATCCGACGTGAATATTAATTAATGTGGTTCAAAGATACATCAATGTCAATCTTATGATCCGATACATGTCTGTATATTAATTAATTGTCTCTCTTCAAATGCTTCGTTTGACTGTTTGGCTTTTCGTCATGCTCATGATGATCAAGGTGTTGTTTCAGAGCTGTGACGTCATATCCTCTCGATTGCGCATGTCTGTGGCTTTGTTTTCAGTTCAATAAAATGTGACATCTATTTTTTAGCTCTGTGTTCGTTGAAGTTGTGTAATGAGTCTGTGTGTGTGTGTGTGGTGTATGCGCGCGCGTGCGATGTGTGTGTGTGTGTATTTGCGTGTGCGTATACGTGTGTGTGTGTGTGTGTGTGTGTGTGCGTGTGTGTGTATTTGCGTGTGCGTATACGTGTGTGTGTGTGTGTGTGTGTGTGTGTGTGTGTGTGTGTGAGAGTGTGTGTTTGTGTGTGCGTATACGTATGTGTGTGTGTGTGTGTGTGTGTGTGTGAGTGTGTGTTTGTGTGTGCATTTACGTGTTTCTTTTAAAATAAGAAAGTGCAGATTTGTATTCATACACACACACACACACACACACACACACACACACACACACACACACACACACACACACGCACACACACACGCACGCACGCACGCACGCACGCACACGTATACACACACACACGCACACATACACACGTATACACACACACACACACACACACACACACACACACACACAAGTTTTACAGATATTTACAGCTGCTATTATTAAAAAGAGAGTTGGGTGGAGGTGTCGATAATACCACCATCAATGTTCAAGACCGCCCTTCCTACCCCACAGTTACAGAATCTACTGTGCAAAATATACACAGTAACAACTGTATACATCAAACCTTCATTGTGCCTAAAATCTCTTCCAAATCCCTTCACAACAGGTCCCTGTTAAAAGCCAACATTTGCAAGGTCAAGGTCACGTACACGTTCCTACAGAACGCAGTTTTCACCCAGACGTATCGGTAGAAAATGTACTCCGATTCTATTGTTTAAAGCAGGTGTGATCAGAACGAATAATGATTTGATCGGATATTATGCAAAATAGATTCTAAACTATTTAGATTGTAAAAGAATCAGTCTCTCCGATTAATGTTTTGTGTTGAATATTTGCTTATTTTTCTTGTACAGTAAAACTAAACACACACACACACACACACACACACACACACACACAATCAGAATTATGTAAAATGTAAGTTTAAATATTATTTCAAAAAAGTGCAAGCATATAATTATATAGTACAAAAAGTATGACAGGAATGCATAATTTACGCGTACACAAAACAATAGACTACTGCTAAGAGGAGCCATTAATTAACACAAGAGATGACAGCCAACAGGCATGGATAAAAAGAAAAGAAAGAAAAAAAGAAGAAAAAACGTTACGGCAGCGGAAAAGGCTGCTCCCACGTGCAAATAAAAACATGCACCTTATCCCCAGTGGTGACAGTTTCGTCTCCCATGTTGCGCAGTTCGAGACTCTTCACGACAGGGCCATGCCCAAACTCCAAGCACTGGTTTACGACATCCTTCCTTCAACCACTGCCGTATTTAGTTACGCCATAGGGTCCAGAAAAATGTCAGCTAAAGAGCAGTTTTTTGTCGGTGCTCAAACAGTAGTTTGTTACAAACAACTCAAATAAAACAAGGCGTGTCATTTATAGCCGCCACAATCGTTTGAATCGAGACGGAGCTCTTTTTTTACCCGGGGTGGATGCGTCTCGTGTTTACGGGCGTGATTAGGCGCTAGGTTGCTTCTACAGTCATATTAGTACCCGAACCTTTCGGAGGGCGCGGACCGCGTCGCTGGACAGCTGCGCGGAGATAAAGAGTACCCCTTCAGTGGCGTAACTAAATCTGGCAGAGTTTGGAGGAAGGTGCCGGAAAGCGGAGCCCGGAATGTGGGCCATGGCATACACTGACTGTATTGGGCCCTTTAAGCGGGGGTTTTAACTCCTCTGATTGTCATCCGGCATCGCTTATGTCCCTTGGCTGTTTTGACTTCCGGTGCGTACATTCTTCACAATAGAAGGCGGTGACAGTGAATTCGCCAAATTTACGGTGCCACCTTTAAAGGCATCTTTGAAGGCCCGTAGTCTGAGTGTGTCTGGCAACAAGCAAGAACTTGTCGCTCATTTTGTAACTGGATGCCCAAAACACGTTTTTTCCCCGGACCTCTGACCTGGTCAGCCGAAAAACGATGCAAAGACACTTTCCCCCCATGCTCCATCACCTTTCCCCTGTAATTCTTGCAACTGCAACAGTAGTGGGATTTGTACGGCTTTGCATCTCTACGTTCAAATACCATAATTATACACAATGTGAACCAACGCCTACTCAGAAACCGGCCCGGAAGTGGCAGCTGCGACAATTTCGCGACTTCTTGCGCGAAAGATTACGAAGGGCATTCACTCGTGCAAACCAGCTTCGCTGAACTCCCCAACAGCCAGTCAGCGGTACGCTTCGGCCAGTTCGCCAAGACTTCGACCAACAGGACTTGCAATGTAGCATCGACGAAGCAAAACCTTGGCGAAACGGTCGTTAAGGTCGAGAGCACTTCACCGTGTGACTCTGGGCTCTAAAAAGAAATAACATTTAAAAAAAGAAGTTATGATTAGTGGGTTAAAAACTTCAAGGATTCTTTTGAAATGCCCTTCCTCTCGGCATCAAAACTTTAAAAGGATTTTTCTGAAATGCCTGAAATGTCCTTTTTCTCTGTATCAAAACTTGAAAGGGTTGTTCTGAAGTGCCCGTTTTTTCTGTTTTTTTCTTCTTCTTTTTCTCAGAATTTAAACACACAGACAACTGGTTTGTACACCCAGTCGACCATGCTGGATACATTAGGGCGAAACATTTTTGTCAAAACACAATACATGCATCAACAACAAAATATGCACATCAAAACTAGTACACTGTCAGTTAAAAACACAGAGAAAAGGTACATAAATCAGATCCAAAATGTAAACAAATCAAAATAAAAAATCATTTTTTCCAACATGGTGATTTCTTTCAGATAATCAAGGACGTAATCCAAAGCTACATCCATGAATACACCCTCAACTACCAAGCTGCAAAAAAATGTCCCTCCCTTATTTGAGTCAAAATCAGAACAAGGAAGCAAAGTTTGTAAATTGTTTTGGTAGGACTGTGCTCTACCTGTGTACAGAATATCGTGTTTAGGTTAATATGTGTCATGTGAGCACACAGGGCGTCGATGAGTGCATGATAAATGTACATTACTAAAGTACGCTCTACAGTGAGTAGCTCACCATATAGGCCTATACACAGGTGGCTTCTCTCTCTTCAGTAGGAAAGAGTGAGTCGTGTGCAAGTGACCAATGTGTAGACGAGAAACAGTATCTTCTGGTACTACGGGAAAATCCAATCATTCTCTTCTGTTACTACGGGAAAATCCAATCATTCAGTTCAGAAAAGAAAACAAATCTGAAACATGACTGACTGCTAGCGTTCTAAAAAAAAGAAGATCCAAACACATACAAAATAGATATACAAGTTAAAAAGAACGCTATTTATCACGACAAAACTCAGCATGCAAATTTTTAGGGGTCAGCCCCTTTTTCAAGCTACAAAACAACACTTTACAGTTCAACAGTTAAAAAAAAAAAAAACTGTTTTGTTATGCTGTGTTGGTGTCCAGTGTTGGGAAGAATCAGTTCAGAAAAGATTTGAAATCAAGCTTGTTGTGAACACACTCCCACTCCAGCTGTCAGAGTTCTTTGTTATGTTTACTGTGAAACCTTTGTCAGTGTGCTGGGACTATGAACTGGTCACATAAGCAACAAAACACCAAATAATTTGTTCTTTGTTTTGTTTACTGTGAAACCTTTGTCAGTGTGCTGAGACTATGAACTGGTCATTCTGCTTTTCAAGGTTAAAAATTACTCACTGTTCCTCTGAACCTCATTAAAAAACACAAATGATCAATGTCACTGATCATGGTTAAAAAACACTAATGATGCCAATCACTGAATATGGCTAAAAAGTATAAATGGTGTCAGTTACATAATGACCAGCCTGCCAAAACTCTGTAATATAACTGTAGTTATGATTCAAAGGATCAGGTATGGGAATTGATTTCAAAGAAAAAATCTTAAATCTATGTGTGTGTGTGTGTGTGTGTGTGTGTGTGTGTGTGTGTGTGTGTGTGTGTGCGTGTGTGTGTGTGGTGTGTGTGTGTGTGTGTGTGTGTGGTGTGTTTGTGTGTGGTGTATGTAAGGTGTGTGTGGGGGGTGGGGAGGGGGTTGCATGCGTGCATGTGTGTGTGAATGTGTGCATGAGCAAGCCTTGAGAGTTTACACAGCTATCAATACAAAATGTTACAAAGGCAAAGGGACACAAGATAAGGTAATATTCATCTGTAGATGTTAAAAACAGCCTGTGCCACAAAAAGGCACCGACAATGACATAACGTAAAATGTAAAAATCTGCCTGTGCCACAAAAAGGCACCGACAATGGCATAACGTAAAATGTTAAAATCTGCCTGTGCCACAAGGCACCGACAATGACATAACATAAAATGTTAAAATCTGCCTGTGCCACAATGACATAACGTAAAATGTTAAAATCTTCCTGTGCCACAATGACATAACGTAAAATGTTAAAATCTGCCTGTGCCACAAGGCACCGACAATGACAACATAAAATGTTAAAATCTTCCTGTGCCACAATGATATAACGTAAAATGTTAAAATATTCCTGTGCCGCAACAAGGCACTGACAATGACATAAAGTAACTTAGTAAGTCTTGTTGCTGCCCCAAAAGATAGGTGAATCAGCCCTTGTATTCAAAGAAGTTGAAGTCGATCAGGAATGTGGCACCGA
Organism: Alviniconcha strummeri; assembly: GCA_963584105.1. Classification (NCBI taxonomy): domain Eukaryota; kingdom Metazoa; phylum Mollusca; class Gastropoda; family Provannidae; genus Alviniconcha; species Alviniconcha strummeri. The sequence goes on along the minus strand of CAUZXP010000441.1, from coordinate 38,625 downwards.
ACAGCAAAGTCTTCTTAAACAGATCCATGTTGGCAGGTACTGGAGACAGAGAAAAAAAATCAAAGAATGATTTACCAGTCATCATCATTACAGAACAAAAATCTGTTTTGCCATCCATCATTTGACCTCCCCATTAAAAAATAATAAAAAAAATTTAATAAATCCTCTCTCTGAATCCTTTGCCTGCAGATGATCTACTGACTACTGACTCAAACATTTAAAGACTTTACCCCCCAAAATTCATTCTCTCCCAGTCTTCCCCTACCTGAAAAAGGTACCTCAGTTTCTCTACATTTCATTCCTCCCAACCCCCGCCCCACTTTTTTTCCTTTCTTCCGAATCCGCGCGGACATCAGGGAAGGGGCACAACTTCATCCAAGAAGTGTACATGACCAACAAGAACTGCGAATGTAGTTGTCTCCCCTACTCCTGATCTGTTGATTCAGTTTCAATAGCTCAGCACCTTCACCTGGTTTACAAAGGCAATCGAAAAACATTGGAACTCTGAACATGGCAACACTCTAAGAGTTTTTAGAGAACTCCCTTTTTTCCCCCACACAAAATGCACATCTTTTGCTCTCTTATCTGGCCCACATTTGCTAGTACATAATTATATATGCCTGCCTCAAAGTCATGTTTTCAGGAAGCAAAATCGCCAAACTCGGTAACTCAGCATGTTTTTAGGAACACAGCTGCTAACAAGTCCTCCAATTTACTGATGAAATTGCTCTGGCCACCTCATTTTACATGGAAAACAGCAAACTTCACAGTTCTGTGTGTCACCTTTTTCATCAATGATGAAATTTTGGGAGGCAAATTCTCACAGTATTCCTTCCTGAAGGGTTTAGAGGGTTGGGGAGGTGTGTGTGTGTGTGTGGGGGGGGGGGGGGTAGAGGCAGTGTGGTACGTGTGCACTCAACAGATTTAGGAATGCTTTTCTGCTTGTAAACATGATACGTTGCAATGGCGCCCCCTATTCTCGTGCACTATTCCGCTTCTAGTACTAACTTCGAGGATGCAATGTTCTCTTTGGGGCATGTTGGAGAAACTACTTTTTCTGCTTCGTCATTTGTGCTTGTGCAGAGACCCTCCCAGGTCACAAAAATGCATATTTGCATCTTGAGTGCATGCACGTGCAACGTGTCAATGAACAAACAGCTCTGGCCCCCTTTGGCAAAACATCAGAAATATTATTATTTTTAGGGAAATATTGCATTAAAAAAAAAAATTATATGAATGACAAATCTAGACCTCTGAGAGGCAATCTGTACTTCCAGAACCCTGCACTTTCAGAATAAATATGAAAGAGCTATAATGGCAGGCATGTACATTGTGTGCTAACACTTCTGCAGAGTCCCACTAGTCTGCAGGAGGAGTGCTAGTGCAATTAAAATGGAGGTTTACTTTACATGCAAGCAACTTGTCATTTTACACCCATTCAACCAGGACAGTCATATCAGGGCGAAACACATTTCATATTCCAATCACTATGAAAGCTAACAAATATATATACATATTAAAACTGGTCCATTACTTTACAATGCAAATCAAATCATTGTATATTCTAAACACTATAAAAGCTAAGAATATGTACATATTAAAACTGGTCCATTACTTTACAATGCAAGTCAAATCATTTTATATTCCAAACACTATAAAAGCTAAGAATATGAACATATTAAAACTGGTTCATTACTTTACAATGCAAATCAAATTACGTTAAAAAAATTAAAAGTTTAATGTTTTTAATTTCCACAGGATAATCTGAACATAAAACCTTGTGCAAACTTCCAAGGTCGACCCCTTTCACAGGTGACAAAGAGACAGTTACTCTACACAACAAACAAACAATTATAATGAAAGAAATTAAATCACTTATTTTTGGTTGGTTCAGGTCTTGCCAAGATCAAACCTCAGCGTAACATGAACACACACATCAGCCCCTTGATAAGACTTGAACCCACTGAAAGCCAAGACTAAGTGAGAAAAAAAAATCATCTAAACCATTTGCAAAATAACCATGTCAGTTTGTCATTTGAAAAAGGTGGCTTACCCCCAGATATCTGCACACAGCTTTGGACAGTAACACAAAGAAAAAAAGCATTCTTTTTAGCCTTCTAGCATAAATAAAAACTAACACCACAGTCTGTTCAGAATGTTCGGTTTTCTTCAAACCTTTCTCAATGAAGTTTTATTAGTCTTCTGTGCACTTTCTCTTTTTGTAATTCTGTGCTCTAAACCTTGTTTTAGATTTATGTTTGACTCACAATGCAGGGTGAAGTCGTTGGCCTGGCCGCACACCTCTCTGAACCCTCCCCAGTGCTTCAAGATCTGACCAACCTCCTGCGCCTCGCTGTCACCTTCAAACACCTGCAACAGTCAGTGCACCATTAATCAGGGCTCAAAGTTCCCCCAGTGCTTCAAGATCTGACCAACCTCCTGCGCCTCACTGTCACCTTCAAACACCTGCAACAGTCAGTGCACCATTAATCAGGGCTCAAAGTTCCCCCAGTGCTTCAAGATCTGACCAACCTCCTGCGCCTCACTGTCACCTTCAAACACCTGCAACAGTCAGTGCACCATTAATCAGGGCTCAAAGTTCCCTAGTGCTTCAGGATCTGACCAACCTCCTTCGCTGTCACCTTCAAACACCTGCAACAGTCAGTGCACCATTAATCAGGGCTCAAAGTTCCCCTAGTGCTTCAGGATCTGACCAACCTCCTTCGCTGTCACCTTCAAACACCTGCAACAGTCAGTGCACCATTAATCAGGGCTGAAAACCAGTAGCATTTCCCCTTCCACTGGTTCTCCAGACCAGCAGATGTTTTTGAATTTTTTATTTTTTTATTTTTTTATTTATTTTTGGGGGGAGGGGATTTTCTTTATAACAATAAATAATAATTAAAGTATTTGTAAAGCACAAAATCTTGTTCATAGAGACTATTCTAAGGTGAGAGTGCACACACACACACTGGCACCCCCCCCCTCCCCCCCCAAACACACACAAGTATGACTACATCTGTTAGTTGATTGTTACTCCGTGTATGCCACAACTTCCATTTTCCTGAGCGGTGTGGTGACCCTAGTGTATATTTACTTCATCATGATCGAACTTTGATGGCTTGACCACTAATCTGGTATTACCTAATAGCATTATATATGTTCATTTGAGTAGTAACGGGACATAGTCCACATCAGGTCACTGAGCGTTGTGTTGTCTGTGAGTGAGAGTTATGTTTATTTTGAGTATATGTGTTAACCTTTATATAAGGCCCTGTATTCTCGTGTGTGCATTTCTCTAACAAAACATTTTATCGTACCGCGGGGCCTTCACATAAGGCTTGGTATTGAAATCATGGTTTGAGATAGCAGACATCACTTGTGTGCTGTTCATGTTGTAAATGACATGCAATGTGTAGTATATGATTGTTGCAATGTGCGCTGTTTTTTGTATATGTTGATTTGTATGCAAATGGTTATAAATACCCGCCTTATACAATCAATTAGGGTTCTCAGTGAGTATGACTACATCTCTGTTAGTATGATTGTTGCAATGTGTGCTGTTTTTTGGGGGGGGTTTCGAATGTGTTGTTTTGAGGTCTTGTACGGCCAATTGTGGAATGTCCTCCATTTTTAAATCCCAGATGGCAGTAGGTTTTTCAAATGCAATAAGAACAGATGTTTCTTTTGGAGTTTTCATCATTAACGCAAGGAATCCTCTTTTTCATCCTTTTGTCCTGTTTCAAGCAATGCATTCTGGGTCTGTCTGGTTTACTTGGCTTAAGTGCAGTAATCATTTTGCCCTTTAACTGCAATGCAATCAGTCTGGTCTTTGGAGATGTTTGTAGTTAGCCAGGCCTTTATTAGTATGCTGGCAAAAAGGGGTACAGTTTTGTGCGTGGATGTACTGGGTACCACTTTGATGGTTTGTTATGTCAACTCTTAGTTGCCCTACACCATTTAATTTTGTTTATTGCAATGTGATTGAGTAGGGGGGGATGTAACCGAGTGTATTGTACACATGTTCCGGGCCATGACCCTATAACCTTTTCTTTCCGGTCCTTTTCCTTTTTGATTGGGTGGGGTTTTTATGGCCCAATTATCTACGGTGTTAAAAGTTGTGTGCTGGGCTGGCAGCGTTCCTTTTCCCCCAGTGTCCCTGCAGAGGCAGGTTGTTTGTTTAACTGTTGCGGCCAGTGTTCATGTGTTCATCTCAGGGGAGAGCCTACACTGTTTCCTGGTTGGTTGGTGTACAAATAAAAGTTATGTTATAGCAACCTCTGACTTGTGACTCTTCATCCATGCTTCCAACCTGCTGACCCTCTGCTTCCCCATACCCACTCCCCTACAAAAGTAAATAACTTGGTGTTTTACGCCCAGTCAAAGTTTCAAGGGCTTTCTAGCCTTGATAATGAGGGAACACTTTTAGTTTTACTTAGGCTCAGAAATGTTAGCTGTGAACTGGCAAAGCAGGTGTGATACTGTTAATTTGTAACTGAATGTGACGTCATGTCAACCACCCAAGGTCAGCTCAGGACAATCAAACTGTCAGGAGCATGTACACATTTCAAAACTGTCAGGAGCATGTGCGCATTTCAAAACTGTCAGGAGCATGTACACATTTCAAAACTGTCAGGAGCATGTACACATTTCAAAACTGTCTGGAGCATGTATAAATTTCAAAACTGTCAGGGGCACGTGTACATTTCAAAACTGTCAGAAGCATACTGTCAGGAGCATTTCAAAACTGTCAGGAGCATGTGTACATTTCAAAACTGTCAGGAGCATGTGCGCATTGCAAAACTGTCAGGAGCATGTGTACATTTCAAAACTGTCAGGAGCATGTGTGCATTTCAAAAGTGTCAGGAGCATGTACACATTTCGAAACTGTCAGGAGCATGTGTGCATTTGCCATTTCAAAACTCTTCTCAAATAAAAAATATTTCTCAAGTCAACTGTACAAAATCAATTCACACACAGATATGTAACAAAGCATACTGTACACAAACATCAAACACATGCTTGTTTTTAAGTCAGCCCCTTCAAAAAAGAAAAGTTGCACAATATCTAAATTTTCAAGGACTTTCACGTTAACTCTGCCCAGTATTCACCAATTTCCAAGGACTTCCAAAGCCTTGAAAGAGTGAGTGGGGGTTCAAATCTCAAGGACTTTCAAGCGCTCTCAAGGACAGCATGAATGCAGAGGAGCCAGGGGACTGATCACCGTCACCAAATGTCTGTAACCTGTTTCTTTTTTGTGTGTATTCCCCGCAATGAGAAGTTTAGAGAAGATGAAGTTGGTTGCTCAACGCATGACAGAAGAAGAACCCAGTATGAACCATGTGACACAAGACACGTCCTGACTGGCTGCAGCAGCAGTCATTAATGATGGTGAACAGATGTAGCTGCTGACTGCTTCACACACAGCCTGAGAGATCACACATGCTGCATCTACAGCAGCGGCAGTCACCAGTAACGGTGAATATACGGCATGCACTGCTGGTGACCTTTCCCCACAGATTCCCACTCGCCTTAGAGGCAACATCCACACATCACTTCCAGTAGCTGCAGTCACCAATGAAGGTCACTATATATATTTTATACATTTGGTGAATGTTTGCTATTCACCTTATACTTAACCCTTTCACTGCCATGCTTGTGGCGCTGTCACTCGGAAAATGACCAGTAGAAGTGCCAAATTTGAAATCATTCAGGCTTTTTTCTCCCTTTGCATGAGCAGGTGAAAGGATTTCTATCAAAATGCACAGTACTGAAGGCAGATTTGTTATAGGAGCATCAAATATACTGTCTGCAGGTGTGTATGTGTGCACTTTTCAGCCCAGAAATTTTACAGGCTGTGGCAGTGACAGGGTTAAACTAACATAACAGCCACACTGCCAGTGACTGTTTGCTACTCACCTTAAAGACAACATCCACACAGCACTTGCAGTAGCAGCAGTCCCCGATGAGCGTGAATATGCACTGATCCTGGCTGTCATAGACCTTGTACTTAGGGACCCAGCACGTCCAACTATTAACCCAAAACAATCACAATTTATACAAACTAAAAATAAAACATTGCAAGAAAAGAACCAGCATGACCACTCACTTTAAGCCCGTTCTTAATTAGGCGAATGTTTCTTCGCGAACCTAGTTGGAAGTATTCGGCGAAGCTAGTTGGTTCTTAATTGGGCCAACTTTTCTTCGCGAACCTAGTTGGAAGTATTCGTCGAAGCTATATTCGGGGTCCAAAAACCTTCGCTCAACATGTTCTGGGAACATTTGCCCTATTGGACGATCATTGCCACTGATTGGCTGAGAGCAGAGCTCTCCTGTAAATGGAGAAAAAACAAAAATAAAAATGGATGACGGTGTCGCTAGGTTCTTCACTTGCTTCGAAGGGAATTTGTTTATTTGTTGACTTGTGTTGACTTGTGGAAGGCGCAGCCTTGTCTCGGAGAACCCAGAATGAGATAGTAGTTAGTTGAATTACCCTGTGATGGGTGATTAAAGTATACTGACTTGACTTGACTTTAGCCTACATTTCCATCATGCTGTCTGCTGCGCGTCTGCCGCAAGTTCGGGCCGAAGCTTGCATCTCATTACAAGCCAGTTGAGAATGAAGTAAAGTCTGGACTGTCCGAACCATATTCGGCGAACTAAATGTTCAATTAAGAAACGAATCATAGTTCGTCGAAGTGTCCGAAGTATGTTCGGGCGAACAAACAGTCGCCCAGTTAAGAACGTGCTTTAGCCTTCACTGACAATTATAATTATGCACAAAAAGGAAAATACCTCTTCTTTATTCTGTAACCAGGACTCATTCACTTGTACTACAATCAGTGAACCTTAGGAGTTTGTTGTTTTGTTAGTTTGGTTAAGATTTTGTTTGCTTTATCGGGGTGGGGTGGGGGTGGGGGGGCAGAGCAAGGGGGGGGGGGGGGGGGGGCAGGGCAAGGGGAGGGGGGAATGATTATCGCTGTATCACTATCAGGTGTGCTTTATATTTTTAGTTGTTGCTGTTATTGTTTTTTGGTGGGTACGAACAATGTTTTTTGTTGCTGCTCTGTGTGTGTGTGTGTGTGTGTGTGTGTGTGTGTGTGTGTGTGTGTGTGTGTGTGTGTGTGTGTGTGTGTGTGTGTGTGTGTGTGTGTGTGAGTGAGTGAGTGAGTGAGTGAGTGAGTGTGTGCACGTGTGCGTGCGTGCATGTGTGCGTGTATGCACATGCATCTGTGTGTGTGTGTGTGTGTGTAACTCTGTGTGTGTGTATGTGTGTAAGTCTGTGTGTGTGTGTGGGGGGGGGGGGGCATGGGAGGGGGGAGAATGGGGGGGAGGAACTACTGTTGTTTGGGGGAAAGATTGTTTTGGTGGGGGGGAGGGGTTATGACTGTTTGGGAGGGCAAGTGATTACCCACCATTTTTTTTGGGGGGGGAGGGGGGGGGTATTTATCACTGTTTTGAAAGGAGATTACCATTCTCTTTTTAAGCTGAGAAATGCCAACAACAACAACAACAAAAGCCTGCAGTGACTCACATTTCCTTGACCTTTCCGACGGCCATGCCGGGCGGGGACTGGATCTCCATTTCCTGCAGACAGCAACACCACATGCAGGATCCCTGGCAGCGCAGGGGGCGGTGGAGCTGAATCAGGTTCATTCCCTGGTTGTCTGTGATGTTCATCACGAAGGGGCGCGCCGTCCCGCAGCACTGGCGTGTCATGCAGTCCGTGTCTGTCCACAACGCACACTGACTATCAAGCCTGCGTCCATCAACACCGCTAACTGACAATCAAACCTGTGTCCATCTGTGACACAAACTGACAATCAAACCTGCCTCAGTCAACAATACAAACTGACAATCACACCTGTGTCAGTCAATAAGATAAACTGACAATCAAACCTGGGTCAGTCAACAACACAAACTGACAATCACACCTGTGTCAGTGAACAACACACACAGACAATCAAACCTGTGTCCATCTGTGACACAAACTGACAATCAAACCTGTGTCTCTCCATGACACAAACTGACAGTCAAACCTGTGTCCATCCATGACACAAACTGACAATCAAACCTGTGTCAGTCCAAAACACAAACTGACAATCAAACCTGTGTCAGTCCACAACACAAACTGACAATCAAACCAAGGGTCAGTCAACAACACAAACTGACAATCACACCTGTGTCAGTCCGTAACACAAACTGACAAATCTGTGATCTATCCATATCACAAACCGACAAACAAACATGTGTCCATCCATGACACAAACTGACAATCAAACCTGTGTCAGTCAACAACACAAACTGACAATCAAACCTGTGTCGGTCCGCAACACAAACTGACAATCAAACCTGTGTCAGTCCACAACACACTGACAACCAAACCTGTGTCAGTCCACAACACAAACTGACAATCACACCTGTGTCAGTCCACAACACAAACTGACAAATCTGTAATCTGTCCATATCACGGACTAGCAATCAAACCCGTGACCACTGACAACACAGACCGACAAATCTGTGTCTGTTCACAGCACACTGACAAATCTGTTCACAGCACAGACTGACAAATCTGTGTCTGTTCACAGCACAAACTGACAAATCTGTGTCTGTTCACAACACAAACTGACAAATCTGTGATCTGTCCACAAAACAAACTGGCAATCAAACCTGCGACTACTGACATCACAAACTGATAAACCTGCATCTGCCAACAACACAAACTGACAAACCCGCATCTGCTGGCAACACAAACTGACAAATCCCTTGATCTGTTCATGACACAAACCGGTACTGTAGTAGAAGAAACACCGTGGCAGTCAGGAAGAACTATAGACCAATGTTGACTACAATCCACAGAAAGGAGGCTGGAGGAATTATAGACCAATGTGGACTACAACTATAGACCAATGTTGACTACAGTCAACAGAAAGGAGGCTGGAGGAATTATAGACCAATGTTGACTACAGTCAACAGAAAGGAGGCTGGAGGAGCTATAGACCACCAATGTTGACTACAATCCACAGAAAAGAGGCTAGAGGAGCTATAGACCAATGTGGACTACAACTACAGACCAATGTGGACTACAATCAACAGAAAGGAGGCTGGAGGAGCTATAGACCAATGTTGTCTACAATCCACAGAAAGGAGGCTGGAGGAGCTATAGACCAATGTTGCCTACCGTCAACAAAAGGAGGCTGGAGGAGCTATAGACCAATGTTGACTACAGTCAACAGAAAGGAGGCTGGAGGAGCTATAGACCAATGTTGTCTACAATCCACAGAAAGGAGGCTGGAGGAGCTATAGACCAATGTTGCCTACCGTCAACAGAAAGGAGGCTGGAGGAGCTATAGACCAATGTTGACTACAACTATAGACCAATGTTGATTACAATCAACAGAAAGGAAGCTAGAGGAACTATTACTATAGACCAATGTCGACTACAATCAGCATAATGGATGCTGGAGAAAACTTACCAGGGCTCGTGAGGAACAAGTGGTAAAGCATTAGGCTGGTAGTGGTAAGCAGACGGACCTCAGTTCAAATCCACTTTGGCTCTCCTTTCTCTTAAAAAGTTGTGGTCTGTGGCCACTGCCTTGTGACTTTTCCCTCACAATTAAGGAAGCATTAAAATGGTTCTCAATGACAATGCTGCCCATCTTAATGCAGGTGTCATTCTGGTCGTGACAGTGTAGCGATAGGTATATGATCTCCCCCTTCCCCCACTTCCGTACCCCCTTCCTCCTTTCTCCCCATCCCTAATAAGCCTTATGGTTTATGTGGACATTAAGCACCATGTTTACTTACTGACCTAGGCAATTCAATGGCTAGGGGATCTACAGACCTATGTCGACTACCTCCAGGAGGTCAAAGCGGACACCAACAGGAAGCAAATGGGAGAAAAAAATTAAGAGAACAGAAGAAAACAAAATGACCACTGCTGACCTTCTTTGGCAAACATAAACTGTTGGTCCTGTTTGTTGCAGATGGTATACTTGTTGTTCTTCTCCCATCCGACCACCACTGAAACAGAAGTGGAAAAAATAACACCACTTTAGTCTTTATGTTAACAAACATAAACTGTTGGTCCTGTTTGTTGCAGATGGTATACTTGTTGTTCTTCTCCCATCCGACCACCACTGAATCAGAAGAAGAAGAAAAAAAGAAAAAACAACAACTTTATGCTAGCAAAGTAAACAAGGGTCTTACTACGAATTTTGCATTATGGCATTACAGTTTACACTTTTGCCTGCGATCATTGTTGGTGCTATTCTCCCCTTGTTGTGTCCCGGCTAGTCTGCTAAATTTAGTTTCTATACAGCGCCCCAAGCTCTATGGTTACATACATGTTATGTATAAACTATAAAAAAAAAGTATAAGACTTAGATCAGAAATTAGAAGTTCACACTTCAGAAGTATTTTAAGGTTATTATTATTACTGCAAATCAGTTCATCAAAACACAGCGAATTAATTTACCTGGGGTGACATGACCAGTTGAAATTGTGACAGGTTTGCTTCAATGTCATGGTGAGTCCAGTCACAGACACAGTCTTAGTACTCAAACCATTGAGTCTGACAAAAAACAACATAGCTCAACTCAAAACAGATAAGTGGCTTAGCTCTGTATGTCTTTTTTTGTTTTACCATTTAATCATTGTTTAAGTGTTGTTTTGAAGCTTGATGAAGGGGACTGCCCTGAACATTTGTATATTGTGATTTGTCCTCATAGTATTATATCATAGCATTCTTTTGAACCATTTATGTGTTTGGAATTCAAACCTTTGGCAAGTTCTATCACTAACACTGTAACAGTGTGTGTAGAGGAAGGTTTTAGAAACCTCGTTTGATGTGTATCTTTGTGTATAACTTGTCTTTATATGATATGTTTGCACAACGTTTGAAGGATGTTCGCTATATAATGCATGGCGAAAACAGATCCTTTGTCATTGTTGTCTAATTTAGATTTGTGGTAGTCCCAAGCATTTTGTTGTCATGTCCAGGACGGACACTTGAAGGAGGAGGGAGCAGTGTGGAGAAAAGCCTTTCTACTAAAGTACATCGGGTTACCGATCCCCTTCTTTCTTTCTTTCTTTTTTAATCTACATTCAACTTTAGTCAGACTGTTGGTGAAATGGTCTTTGTAAGTTTTGAAGTTGAAAAGATGAGAATGTTTTTAGTTCAGTCAATAGTTCATTGGTGCTGGGTCTTACTCTTAGTGAGGTCAAGGGGTGCGGTAGTCTCCTTTTCCATGTGAAACCACTGACCAAAGTATGGTTCCAATTAGCACCGGTCAGTTGGCTGAGCTGTAGACAACAAGCCTCCCTGTTCATGCACGGGCATGGAAGAGCTGCCTTCCCTATTCTGTTACAAATTCTTCTTTTATTCCAAATTCTGGGCCACCAATGCCATATTTTTTCAAGGTATAAAAGACACTCCATTTTAATCCTCACACTCATAGTTCAGGAGCTGTGTGAGAGTCGAGGTGGCTGTCCTGGGTTGTCCGTCCTAACGAGCCTTCTGGTTTCTGTGGACGTAAAGCTATATTGAACCATGCTTCAGCATTGGTCACAGCTTGTCCCTAATATGTCAACTGACATCTAAGGACATTAAGCATCACTTCATCATCAACGTCATCCCCACTTGCCCTCACAGAAATTTAAGGACTGTGTGCCCTCTTTTGTAGTTACTTTGCCAAGTCTCCAGGTCAGTCTCCAAGTCAGTCAGTCTCTAAAAAGTCTAAGTCTCCAAGTTTTTCATTCATGCAACTAGAGTTTTGATTTAGACCCAACTTAATCCACATTCAACAGGTTGGTTTGTCTATCTTTTACCTTCCTAGGTTTTGGACTAATGTTTTATTGTTGTTTGATTGCTGTAGTTTTTTTGTCTTTTTTGTTTGATCTTGCCATAAGATCTGGTGTCACTTATGTTTCATTATTTTTCACATTCACTTAAATGATTAAGTACAGGGGCCAGCTTCATGGTAGCCACAAGTTGTTTCAAATATATGGGTTATAACACTTTTTGTCATTTCACAATTGATGTGTTGAACCTTAAGGCAAGTTAAGCTGTGTTTCACTACAGATGTTCTGATTGAGAGGTCAGGTTCATTATCCAAGCCTGGTTCCATTTTTTTCCATTCTGATCTAAACCTCCTATTCCTAATGGAGTTCCTTTATTTTACTGGTTAGAAAAGGCCTGTTCTGTGTATCCGTGATTAACAGGTTCAACTTTTCTATTTAATATTAATTATTATGTGAAAAGGCCAGCTCCATGATTAGCTTTGGTTTGACTTTTCCATAAATAATTCTCTTGTGTATTCCATCTTCCACTATCCACAGACTTGGAAGATACCTTTATTAAAGTTTTCTTCCATCAATTCAGTGTAAGACCCTACTGAGAAATTATAAAGTGAGACAATGTTTTTGATGATACACCGAGTTGTGAACATCTTTTCATTTCACAGGTTTGTAGCTCAAACTTTCATAACCTGCACGGACAACTTGTGTTGACTTAATTGTTATGTTAAATTCTCAGGGAATGAGACAACCAGATAAAGTTTACCTAGCTATACTGGCTTTTCAAACCTTTGTGCCTTCTAACCCCTTCTTTTGTCTGCTTATGACATGCTTGTGACTTATGTTTTTGATTCAATAATATTTGGAACTTTCAATAGTTTCACTCTCCACTTGAATTCATGTTGAAAGAGAGGTGGGAGTTGATTAAGAAAAAATAGAACATGAGTGAGTGAGCAAGTGTGTGGATGTGTGTGTGGATGTGCTGGATCACTTCCTGATACTGAGGGTCATGAGATGCCACATGCAAGTAATTAACGCAGACATGTTTATAACCTAACCTGCTAGGGTTCCCAGTTGCAGTGGTTCGATTTGCTCAACGACATTTGATCCCTTGAGACATGAATTATACTAATAATAGCAATATGGATGATTTTGCTACCACAACAGATGTACAGAAATAAGGATAAAGGCTGAGTTTGGGCCTTTGGCAGATGGGAGCCAGAAAGTGAGTGGTAGCAACACCTGGTGCTAGTGGAAACATGCTATATGCACACACACACACACACACACACACACACACACACACACACACACACACACACACACACACGCAACACACAGGCATGCATGCATTCTCATGCCATTTGAGGACTGTGAGTGTGAAACTGTGAAACTATGGGTGTAAATAAAACATTTGTTATTGTAGTTCATGAGGCAGTATCCACTTTTACCTGTGATCTTCAAATGGTATGACAATGTGTGCATGCATGCATCTATGCATGTGTGAGTGTGTGTGTGTATATGTGTGTGTATGTGTGTGTGAATGTCCAACAAAAAAAATTCCGGCCTTGACCTTTGTACGGCCATAATCAAACACGCCAAACACGCACCGAAGTCTGTGACGCCGCTTGCGCTGCCGAGACCAAATGGCATGCAACAAGACTTCAAGACGGACAAGCCTCTCTGGTCTTGTCTTGACTTACCTTCCAGTAGTTCCAGCTGCTGGTGGATGCGAATTTCGTCCAGTCCGGCCAGGTAGCCCAGGCCTGCCGGCAAACCTGCCGGCACGACTACCTGTGGCATCGTCATTGGAGCGAAGCCAGGTCCAGGCTGACCCGGTTGTTGCATTTGAACCATCTCTCCTTTCTGGCCCTGGCCGGGCTGGGCAATCACCACTCCTCCGGACATGTTGCTTTGCTATCGGTGTCAAATCGAACGAAGCGAATTTCCTGATTCGAAGTCGAAGTTTTTGCTCTTTTGAAGTAGGTGCACGGGTTGAGAGGGGGCTACGCCTTGAAACGGGTTCTTTGCGAGTTGTTTGCGATTTTTCCTGCTCGCTGATTGGTTGATGCACTGCGCATGCCTGACCTTCGCACTTTTCTGTGTACCAATGGGCAGCTGTCGTCGGCGGCGGCGATCGAAGCTGTAGTAGTTATATATTTCGGGTCAAAGCAAGTCCACCGACTTATCTCAGGTCACAATTTACGCAACACTCCTAAAGAATAATGCTGAGCGTAATAATAATAATAATAATCATATTATTATTATTTAATATTATTATTATCATTATTATTTGTGTGTGTGTGTGTGTGTGTGTGTGTGTGTGTGTGTGTGTGTGCTGATAATGCCTTATGTGAATTGTTTTTTTAGGACTGCGCTCTATATGTGTACATATTGTATTTAGGTTAATATGTATGATATGAGCGCTCAGGGCGTTGATCAGTGCATGATAAATGTACATTATTATTATTATTATTATTATTATTATTATTATTATTCAACCCAACACACGATTGAATATTAGCAGACAAAAGGCCAAAAAGCCTACAAACCGTAATCTCAGTGATGTGATATGATATAACTGATATGATTTTCAGATTCAGATTCAGATTCTTTATTCACCAAGTTTTACAACACTGAAGAAAGTGTCTCGACACGAAAGCGGTAAAGGCATACAAACATAAACAAACAACAACACTGACGTACATCAACGAGCATAATTAGAGGTGTACACCCATCCGCACCACCAAATCAACACACACGCACACACACACACACACACACACACACACACACACACACACACACACACACACACACACACACACACACACACACACACACACAAAAAAAAAAACTGTGCGTATATGATATGATATAATATGACATATATGATATGATATAACTGATATGATAAAATTGCAGAACGATGGATTCCTGTGTGCCCGGCGCTGTCCGGGCCGCCGGCTGCCGAACCGTCTGTGACGCTCGAGGTTTCGCAAGGCTGACACAGCGTGGCACAACTCTCATGTCAGTGTCAGACTATCATGGCTGTCAGTCACATGTCGCAAGACGGCAGGGTCAGTAAGTAAGTAAACACTGATCTTGCATTACCTCCACAGAAGCGAGGTGGCTTAAGTTAGTGGCGGGGAGGGGAGGCGGGGAGGGCCGGGCGAACGACACTGGTTTACGGCATCCTTCCTTCAGGAGGAAGGTGCCGGAAAGCGATGCTCGGAGTGTGGGCTCGACCGCGCGCTCTGACAAGGTTCCAGGCGAGATCAAAAGCGGGTCAAGAGATCTCAGTAGAGGAGGGAGGTGGAGATGGACCTTCAAGTTAGCCCAGAAGAGATCATGAGTAGGGAGGTGGAGCTGGGCTGCGAAAGATGGACTTCTTTCGCTTCGGGTTATTCCTCAACAGCGGTGCAACGGACATTGTCCTTCAGTCACTCAGTGTGACTCTGCCCAAGCACGGCAGTTGAAACAGCAATCGCGCAGTGCACAAGTCGCTGGGCAATGTGGAGGGGACACCGCCTTGACACTTCCATTGTTCTGGCGGCGGTCCACGGTCTCTCCGGTCTTTTTCGGGCGATATCCGCGGTCGAGCCTTCACTCTTTCGTCGGCCCTTCCCCACCTGTCCCCGTCCCTAATAAGCCACCTCGCTTCTCAGTGTGGACGTAAAGCAAAATGGACTCGCGCTCCGACTGACACGGAAGACCGAGGAGGCCGTAGACGACCGTCACCGCTAGAACAGCCGAGGGAGATTATATACCTATCGCTACACTATCACCACCAGAATGACTTCTGCATTAAGATGGGCAGCGATGAGAGCCATATTAATGTTTCATTAATTGTGAGGGACAAAGTCACAAGACAGTGTCCACAGACCACAACTCAGTCTTGAAAAGAAAGAGCCGAACTGCGGATTCGAACCGAGGTCCATCTGCTTACCAGCCTAACGCCCTGCCGGCGCTAGGCCAAAACGGCTCACTAGACGGGGTTGGTTGGTCATTGAGTGTTGCTTCAGTCGTAAGTTACATCCACAGAAACCGTAGGCTTATTAGAGACGGGAGCCCAGGACCGCCACCTCGACTTTCACACAGCTCCTGAACTCTGATACTGTTGTTGTGTTGCTTAATGTCCTCGGATGTCGATTGACATCATTTTATTAGGGACAAGTTGTGACCAATGGCGAAGCATGGTTCAATATAGCTTTACGTTCACGGAAACCAGAAGGCTCGTTAGGACGGACAGCCAAGGACGGCCACCTCGACTTTCACACAGCTCATGAAAGGCTATGATGTCTGATCTTACTGTGACTGATTTTTGCTGCTTAACGTCCACGGACGCGAGAAGGCCTATTTGGGACGGGAAATCTCATTGCTGATCGCTTTTATATCTAGTAGCGCTGTTCTCCGCCATCGAGCAGACTCACTGCGCTCGCATGTCACGTGATTCTACATGAGTGACTAGCTTTTTACAGAGCGTTTTTGAATATTCACCGAAGTGGTGTGCTTACAGCGCTGACATGGCTGGTCACGGCCACATGAAACTGCCGCCGTCTCGGCGCAAGTTCTGTATACAACCATGCACCATGTCACTTCATGCAAAGCCACATACGTAAGGTGTATGCGTGTTTAGCTGTAACCTGCCACCTGCACTTTTGGCAGCATGACCGGGATCTTTTACGTGCTACTGCGGTAACACGGGGGTGGAACGAATACCGAAATAAGACGGAGTCAGCACAGAAAGTATCCGTAACATGTTGTTTTTTTGTTGTTTTTTTGAGCACGTCTCTTTTTGTTGTTGTACGGATGTAAAAGGCGGTTTTGTCCTTTGCTTGTTGTATTTTGAACCCGGAACATACCCGATGGGGCCTCGCCATCCAACTGCTGCACGTTGGCACAGAAATTCTATACAGGTCCTCGGTCCGGGCTTCAAGACACTAGCGTCAACCCGGGTTTGTCGCGTGCACTGATTTGATCTGCGCGCGGGGTGAAGGGGGGGTGGGGGGGGGGGTGGGGGGGGGGGGCAGACGGAGCGGAGTTGCGTTTACTGACTGTCCGGGTTTTATTGCTGCCTTTGCGGGAGTTGGGCAACCGGCTCGTGTGTGTGTGTGTGTGTGTGTGTGTGTGTGTGTGTGTGTGTGTGTGTGTATCAGAGCGTGTGTGTGCCTGTGTACGTGTGTGTGTGTGTGTATGTGTGTATGAGAGTATGTGTGTGCGTGTGCGTGTGTGTCGGGCGAGGGGGGGGGGGGGGGGGGGGAGGAGGTGTGTTCAACGATCCCACGCATATCGACATATTTACACACTGAATCGATTTACACACACTACACCACACCAAAGACAGTATTACTCTGAGCACACACACACATTACAGTGACAGGCACTGACGCACGCCCGAGCGCGCGCGCGCGCACGCGCACACACACACACACACACACACACACACACACACACACACACACACACACACACACACACACACACACACACACCACACACACACACCAAAACAAAACAAAA
>CAUZXP010000441.1:2500-21106 GCA_963584105.1 Alviniconcha strummeri | reverse complement strand
CCAAACAAATACATCTGGGGAAAGGTCGCCCGCCACCAAGTTACACACGAGTAGCCTGCCCCTTATCCGTCTACACTAACAGATCAATTAGCCTGTGCCACTGGACAATCCCAGGCAGGTCTCCGTGGAGTCCGTTACAGGATACGCTACGGGGTCACCTCTTGCGCGGATTTCTCGGTCGAAGAGGCATCAGGAGCCCAGTAAACAGAATTGGAGAGAAAGAAGAAGAAAATAGAGATAATTTTTTTAATGCTAAACGATTTTTTCAGTCGGTAAATTTACGCTGAAATTTATAAATTATATATTTGTATAGCCGCATATTTTTTCAGTATACATAAATTCAATCGCCGTTAGAAAGTCCCAAAAACACAGCCCTGAGGTCTGCCATTTTGTGACCGGCAGTCTGTGTCTTGGACGTCATAAACAAGGCCTTCGCATAAAGCATAAGCTTCGATTACGTCACGAGCCATCCTTTTCAGTGGTAAAGAGCGAAACAACATGGCCGCACCCTGAAGATCTCACATTCAGAGCAAACAAACAAACAAACAAAAAAGCAACAGCACATAATTTGTCAAAACAAATTAAAAGTGGAAATATTTCCGAATGTTCTAGGTTCTCGGGGCATGCAATGTATTTCTTCGCTTGGTGTCCGCTTTCAGTCATTCTTCTTTAGCTTGTGGAACCGGCCTCGCACGAGAGCCGATTTAGCTGGTGTCCGCTTTCAGTCATACTTCTTTAGCTTATGGAACTGGCCTCGCACGAGAGCCGATTTAGCTGGTGTCCGCTTTCAGTCATTCTTCTTTAGCTTGTGGAACCGGCCTCGCACGAGAGCCGATTTAGCTGGTGTCCGCTTTCAGTCATACTTCTTTAGCTTATGGAACTGGCCTCGCACGAGAGCCGATTTAGCTGGTGTCCGCTTTCAGTCATTCTTCTTTAGCTTGTGGAACGGCCTCGCACGAGAGCCGATTTAGCTGGTGTCCGCTTTCAGTCATACTTCTTTAGCTTATGGAACTGGCCTCGCACGAGAGCCGATTTAGCTCAGCTCCACGATGTCAGCGACCGTGCTGGCCGCAAGTGAAGTAAACAAACATGGTGCTTAACGTCCACAGAAACTGCAAGGCTTATTGGGGACGGGGGAGAAGGGGGGGGGGGGGGGGGGGGTGGGAAGGGGTACACTGTCACCACCAGAATGACTCCTGCAGTAAGATGGGCAGCGATGAGTGATTTTAATGTTGCATTAATTGTGAGGGACAAAGACAGTGTCCACAGACCACAACTTTTCGACAGAAAGGAGAGCCGAAGCGGATTCGAACCGAGGTCCCTCTGCTCACCGGCCGAACATCTTACCGCTAGGCCAAACCGGCTCACAACCGCAAGTGAAGCCGACGTTAGCAGACTTTATCGTTGTTGAACCAGTCAGAACCAATGTTTGGCAGACTTTATCTGTGTTGAACCAATCAGATGTAACGTTTGAGTGCCAATTTCCGGTTGAGCCTCTACCTGCAGTGCTTGCGCGGAGACGGCTGACAGCCGTTTAATTAACACCCGGCTTGACCGTCATTGGTCGAGCATTCGTTAAACGTTTTGATTGGCTAGCTGTCAGCTTCCGTTCCGCTGTGGTCTTTAGGTCTGTGGTTACAAACAATACAAAACAATTTCATTGCCCCCCGTGAAAAAACTCGTCTCCCCGTGGAGATTTCTTTGGTAATTACAACTAAACATAACCCCCCCCCCCCCCCCCCACACACACACACACACACACTCTCGCGTGCGTGTACGGGCGCACACATACATACATCAGTTCAAACACAGTTCACATCAGTTCAACACACACACACACACACACACACACACACACACACACACACACACACACACACACACACACACACCACACACACACACACCACACACACTCTCACACACACACACACACACACACACACACACACACACACACACACACACCACACACACACTCACACACACACACACACACACACTCACACACACACACACACACACACACACACACACACACACACACACACACACACACACACACACAAAGCGTCCGCTTTTGTGTTGGTAGAATGATGGATTTATCCAAACAAGCGGGTTTGGCGTAGTACAGCACATCATAATACTCAACAGTGAACAGCTGACCTGCGCACCAGGTCAAGTGGTTTATATTAGTACAGCCCTAACATGAAACGCATGAAAATCACAAACATATAAACAACAAAACCAACGGCGTTTAGAAGGCAAACCATGATCAGAGAGAGAGAACTGCAGGGGGGAGAGAAAATTTAAGACTAAAATAATGCAGTCTAGAACTGTCTTCTCGTTCAAGTAAGCAGAAGTGCCAGAGCCTCCGCTAGACTGTTGAGACTGTTGGTACACGGTACCGGCAATAAAAAGAAATCCGGTACCAACCCCCAGTTTGCCGGTACAATCAACATGAATTAAGCGTAATAATGTGCCCAGGTTCCGCTTAGTAGCTGGTGGTTCGATTGTTTTCTCAGCCGTTTCAGTGTTTTTTTCGCGTGAAGCGGACGACAATACAGACGATTCTGTTGGCGCTGGGCGAGAAAAAACAACAACGACTGTATGCTTCGTTGATCTAGAGTGAAAACGGACCTGCGAAAATTGCACAGCTAAGCTAATGTATCCAAACAGAAATGGAACGGCCCGGTATCTTGCGGGCAGCACTCATTTTGTGGGACCTGTCCATTCGAGGATAGGGGGACGGGGGTGGGGGGGGGGGGGTGGTGCTGGCAGTGAAAGTTTGTAGTTTTCGCTTCTAGCACTGTGACGCGTGTGACAGTGAACGCTCACTGTTTTCGTTTGCTGGTCAACACCGGAAGTGATTTTGTTTAGCCGGAGCTTCCACTTGCTTCTGGACCAAGGATACAGAGTATCTGCAGCAGTTTACATAAAGCGCTCAGTTTCAGCCGGTACGTGGTATCGACCACCGTATCAGTTTTGGCGGTACAAGGGGAACATTTACCGGTAAAACCCGGAATATGCCGGTAAAGCGGAGGCTCTGCAGAAGTCACCAGACAAAACAGACTGTGCATGCTATTGTGTAGACCTGGATCGATACTATTGGGCACACCGAGCCTGCTGAATTATCGAAGGATAGGTTCATCACAAACGTACATTAAAAAAAAAAAAAAAAAAACTTTCCCCCGAGTCACTTTTGCTCAGTGTGAATTCTGCTACAATCAGTGTCATACGAACATCTTGTACTGCCAGCATGAAATGTTGAAGCCCCGCGGTTCAAGCGACGCTTGCGCAGATCTTACCTCCGGTGTAGTTTTCCGTCGCCGTTTACTGACACTGTCTGGATCGGTTGGGGCATGATCCTTGTCGGTTCAAAGCAGGCGGTCCACTGGTCTCCTTTCTGGAGGATCGGTTCAACAAGCTACTATCTCCGGGTTCAGCTCCCTCGCCACCCACACATACTCTAGCGTGTCTGGAGTCTCTGAACCGCTGCCCCACTGCTCGGTGATCCGGAGACAAATTTCGGTTTAAATTCCTTAATCTCGAGAACGTCGTGGGTGTTTGTGACTGACGTCTCACTGGGTACACACTAACGCAGTTCACGAAGGCCGAGTTTGCACTGCCTACACGTATACAGCAGAGCCACAGAGAGGGCACGTACACCTGCGTATACACACAATCCAGACTCAAGCCCTCAAAGGGTTTGGTGTCAGCGCATTTGTAAGTCAGGTTCGGTTCGATCTGCAGGGTTTACATCTAAACTGAGGCCAAGAAACGCGAGTAAAGAAGTATATCACTAACTCATTCATTCAATTCACTCACTCATATGGAAATTATTTCAAAGTGTAATCAAATCCTGGAAAAGCACATAATCCGCACACAAAAATACCCAATAAGAACCATACTGAGAGAGAGAGAGAGAGAGAGAGAGAGAGAGAGAGAGAGAGAGAGAGAGGACTCACAGACGGACGGCCATGTGGACAGAGAGGTTGATATATGTTTTTGTCTGGCGTTGCATATAACTGTTTTCGTCACCTTTCGTCTGGACAGTCACTTTATCTCTGGTTATCGAATTCTACTTCTTAGGAATTATCTGTAATAATTATTATTGACAGACCTACAGAAAGAGAGAGAGTGTGTGTAAGAGATAACTCAGAACTTTATTACTCAAGGATTAAGATTTTAGGCAGTTGCCTATTCTTACAATCTGTCCCTGCTAATCTACATGCCAATAGGCTACACATAAAACAATAGTAACAACACGGACTACCGGAGTAATGATGAAAAAGATGATAGTGTTGGGTTGGGAGGAAGAGAAAAAAGAAAAGAAAAAAAGAAAAAGAAGAAGAAGAAGAGAGAGTTGATAATTTTAAAATCAGATTCAAAACCCGACGAAAGGAAAAAATAATGATGATGATAAAAATATGGTTCAGATACACGATGAACAACGAAGTATTCAACTGACAATATTGCATATATATATATATATAAAACACTGCTCAGACAAGCATTGTGATTACAAATAATGGAAGCAAGAACAGTTAGTGTAGGTAGTGTAATCAGACACACAATAAGACAGACAGACAGACAGACAGACAGAGAGGTGTATTTCTAGTGACTGAGAGAGAGCCGGTGGGGGGGAGTCAAGAGAGAGAGGATGGTCAAGACAGTAAGTGGGGGCTTGGTGGAGTGCGGGGGGGGGGGGGGGGGGGGGGCAGAAAGAGAGAGACGGAGGGGGTTATTTATCAGCTGAACCTTTCTATGGTCTGAGTGTTGATTTGGCTCTGAAACACGGCACAGCACAGGCAGGCTTGTTCAGTGACTGATCTGACACGCTGGGGAATTTCTCGTGCGGCTCGGTACTTTCGAGGGAAAACACATGGCGGTGACAACAACGGGCACGGATGACTCGACCACCATGAAGCGTGATACATTATGATACGATTTGCGTTCGGAAGTACGTGTGGGCCCTGATTGATTACGACCACTGACTCAGACTGTCTCCTTCCTCGCCCCTGTCAACTTCGTCGAAATACTTCAGAGATCTTCAGTCATGGAATTTGCTGCTGAGATTTGATACTGGTAAAATTGCAAACACCATTTGAACACTGACTGCGATCACATCGAGGATGTAAAACCGTTTGCCACTGACCAGGTTGTACTATCTCCGAATCAGAGTCTACGTCACGCCGGATACTATAATCATGGCGATGGAATACTATAGAAAAAAGGTATGCGGGTGATTTTGATCTTGTATCGTGTTTGTTTGTTTCGGGTGGGGGGGGGGGGGGGGGGGGAGAAGGGGGTAGACATGCAATGTGGTGAACTAGCGGACCGCCCGACAGACAGATCTGACCCGACACATGTGCTATTGCTGTACTGTGTGTTGTGACACAGCCACGGCCAAGCCGGGACCCTAAGGGATATATGCTACTCAAGGCTGAGTAGAACTACTCGGCTGTAGCTGGCTGTCCTTTAGGGAAAGGCGACTCCAAGTCCAGTTTCCCACAGGAAGGAAAACCTCCCAGTTGGAATAATATTATGACCTGCATTACAATGCTCACTTTGTTCTTTTCTTTCAGGTGATGGCCAAGTACGACTCTGGAGCAGAGTATGAAGTCCGCCAGTGGATTAAGCAACTGACGGGAGAGGACATCGGCTCTGGAGCAGTAGAGGTGGAGAAGAAACTGCGTAACGGCCAGATCCTGTGCAGGTGAGTAGTGGGCCTCCCCCCCACCCCCACCACCACCATCTACCCCCCCCCCCTCCTCCGCCCGCCCTGTCCCGCCTTCGTCAGGATGCATAGTCCGTTGTGCAGACAACCACGTCTGCCAAGAGGTACTGTACAGTGGCTGGTCTGTCCACAGATACTGTAGAGTAACTGGTCTGTCCACAGATACTGTTGAGTGGCTGGTCTGTCCACAGATACTGTAGAGTCGTTGGTCTGTCCACAGATACTGTATGTCCACATATGCTGTAGAGTTGCTGGTCTGCCCACATATACTGTTGTTGTTGGTCTGTCCAAGGATACTGTAGTCACTGGTCTGTCCACAGATACTGTAGAGTCGCTGGTATGTCCACAGATATTGTAGAGTCGCTGTCTGTCCACAGATACTGTAGAGTCGTTAGTCTGTCCACAGATACCTGTAGAGTCGTTGGTCTGTCCACAGATGCTGTAGAGTCGTTGGTCTGTCCACAGATACTGTAGAGTCGTTGGTTTGTCCACGGATACTGCAGAGTCGTTGGTCTGTCCACAGATACTGCAGAGTCGTTGCTCTGTCCACAGATACCTGTAGAGTCGTTGGTCTGTCCATGGATACTGTAGAGTCGTTGGTCTGTCCACAGATACTGTAGAATCGCTGGTCTGTCTACAGATACTGTAGAGTCGCTGGCCTGTCTCGGGATACTGTAGAGTCGCTGGTCTGTCCACAGATACTGTAGAGTCGTTGGTCTGTCCACAGATACTATAGAGTTGCTGGTCTGTCAACAGATACTGTAGAGTCGCTGGTCTGTCCACAGATACTGTAGAGTTGCTGGTCTGTCTCGGGATACTGTAGAGTCGCTGGTCTGTCCACAGATACTGTAAATTCGTTGGTCTGTCCACATATATTGTGGAGTCGCTGGTCTGTCTCGAGATACTATAGAGTCCCGAGTGTGTCCAGGGATATTACAGAGTCTAAAATATGTCTAGGGGTGCTGTGTAGTCTTTGATGGTCTGTCCACAGATACTATAGAGTCGCTGATCTGTCTACATATATCGTAGAGTTCCTGGTCCGTTCGGTGATACTCTAGAGCCTATAATCTGTAGAGATACGGTAAAATCGCTGATCTGTCCTACGGCTTCTGATTGTGTTCTCTTCCCTGTGGTTGGGTTTGACGTGGAACCTGTGACTTTGAGTGACCTGTCCATTTTTGGTTTACATCCAGAATGCTAATTGCAGTGTTCCTTTACTTCCTTTCCTGCGTTTTTTGCAACCTCTGTGAGTGGAGAATGTCCAACCCCTATATGTGGGTAGAATCAAAGAATGCGTTCCTTATGTGGCGCGTTCTTTGTAGAATCTCCCAGTTGCAACCGCGCCCCCAGTCACCTCCCTCCAACCCAGTGAGTATAGTTGGAGACAAAATCACTGAAATGGATCGTACTGAAAGGGCGGAAAATGGGGAGGATTGTTGGCTTTCTGTTATAGTCATGCGAAATTCCACTGCAATGTTCATGAGAATAAATCAAACGAAATAAAAGTATGCTTGTGTTGACACAATACGCTAGGTGTCGGAGGCCGGAATACACGGTCATAATTAACACGTCTCCATCGCTCCCTGTCTCTTTCTCACTGTCTCAGTTTCTGCCTTTCTCTGTCTCTCTCTGTCTCAGTCTTTGGTTCTCTCTCTCTCTCTCTCTCTCTCTCTCTCTCTCTCTCTCTCTCTCTCTCTCTCTCTCTCTCTCTCTCTCTCTCTCTCTCTCCCCCCCCCCTCCCTCTCTCTCTCTTTGGTTAGACTGCCATCTGCTGTAAAAGAATGTAGATCTGAATCTGAATCTGTCTGTCCCCCTCTCAGTTTCAGTTTCTCCCTTCTCACCCCCACGCCCACTCCCCTCCAGCCCCCCACACACATCTAGTCTGCCAGTGATAACAAATTTTAAAAACACCGTCTTCCATAGGCCTAAATCCAGTTTCTCGCTCCTCCAATACAACACGCAATACACGCACGTGAATTCTGCCGCTCTCCGATTGCACAACAGGTGACCCCCTCAAGATGGGTAGTCATCGCATTACACTATTGCCGCCGCTGCGCGGGAAGGTCAGATACTACCCTCACTCGGTCTCCATAGGAAAAGAAACAAATCCTCCCTTTACTAACAACAGCTTCCGTGCCTATGGAAATCCTCCGGCCTAGAGTGTGTGTGCCGCCTGTGTGTGTGTATGTAACATGCCCGTGTGGTTCTCTCGTGTCCCGCAGACTGGCCCAGGCTGTCTATGCCGGAACACCCAACCTTCCGCCTGCTGCCAAGGGCTACAAGATCAAGATGAACACCATGGCCGCCCCCTTTAAACAGGTAACGCGTCCTCTGTGGTCAAGCTGGCTTGTCAGTATGGAGTGACGAGGGTTAGGGTGACACACGGTAACCTCAGGACTGTCTCTCTGGCGTTGCCGGCTGTGGAGGGAGAAAGAAGCTCGTTTCTGTGCAGTGTACAGGTTTGTGAGGCTCGTCAACAGCTCCGTGACGGTCTCTCAAGTAGGTAGAACTGGCCCTCTGTGCTTAGTGTTCACCAAATACCACATACAAACAAATACCAAACACCCTGACGACCAAATGTCATACACCCTCATGGCCAAATACCAAATACCCTGACGACCAAATGTTACACACCCTGACGGACAAAGACCAAACACCATGACGACCAAATGTTACACACCCTGACGGACAAAGACCAAACACCATGACGACCAAATGTCATACACCCTCATGGCCAAATACCAAATACCCTGACGACCAAATGTTACACACCCTGACGGACAAAGGCCAAACACCATGACGACCAAATGATACACACCCTGACGGACAAAGACCAAACACCCTGACGGACAAAGACCATAAACCCTGACAACCAAATGTCACATACCCTGTCGGCTAAATACCAAACACCCTGACGACCAAATGCCAAAAACCCTGCAACCAATTATCGAACACCCTGATAAGTAAACACCCTCCCGACCAAAATGGCAAACATCCTGATGACAAAATACCACACACCCTGATGGCCATATACTAAACACCCTGACGGCCACACACCTTGACAAAATACCAAAAGCCTTGACGACCAAATACCCAGAAAACCAGATACCAAACACCTGACGACCAAATGTCAAACACCCTAAAGACCACACACCGTTACTGCCTAATATCAAACACCCTGACGACCAAATACCAAAAACACTTACAACCACATACCAAACACACTGACGATCAAAAATCAACCACCATGACGACCAAATCCCAAACACCCTGACAACCAAATACCAAACACCCTAACGACCAAACACCCTTATGACTAAATATCAAACACTCTGACGACCACGTACCCTGACAACCAAATGCCAAACCTCTTGACAACCAGACACCAAACACCCTGACGACCAAATACCAAACACCCTGAATATCAAATATCAACACTCTAACAAACACCCTTACGACCAAACACCGAAGACCTTGACGACCAAATGCCAAACACGTTGACGACCAGACACCCTGAAAACCAAACATCAAACATCCTGACGACCAAATACCAAACACTCTGACTGCTTAATATACTGACGACCAAATACCAAGCACCTGACAACCAAATGCCAAATACACTGACGACCAAATACCAAACACCCTGACTACCAAACATCAAACATCCTATCGACCAAATACCAAACACCCTGACTCCCTACCACAAAATACACTGAAAGCCAAATAACAAACACCCGGACTACCCTGGCGATCAAATACCAAACACCCTGAACACCCTGATAACCACGCATCCTAACAACCAAATGCCAAACACCCTGATGACCACGCATCCCGACAACGAAATACCAAACACCCATACAACCAAATGCCAGACACATTGACGACCACACAGCCAGTGTCACACGTGCAAAACGTCTAGTGTTCGGGGCCGCTTCAGAGAGCACACACCACTGGTTGCTCGTGTCCGCCAAGACCGCTCCCATGCCTTGGTAAGTTACAAACACGATACAGTAAATGGCTGTACGACAAACTTTAGTACAGCGGACGAGGTAGGTCTATAATAAAAAGCAAGATGAAAAAGAACAATGACAAAAACTGTCGCGTCATCAGTCTGTGTGTACCATAATGTGTCAACGTACGTTAGTTTGGCAACCAGCCAACTGAGCCCGCTGGTAATAGGTGACATAATACGTCAACTCTTATCTGGACGGAGCGGATGACCAGGGAAGACAAACCCTTGGTCATGAGGTCGCTACTGAAACGTATCATTGTGTTTGACTTCCCTTTAACCCACCCCCAACCTGTGGTATGTGTATGTGGCATGAGTTGTCCTTCCCTTGTTTCCCTGTCTGGTTTGCTGCCCCCCACCCCCACCCAAAAACAAAAACAAAACAAAAACCACAGGACAAGGGAGAGACTCCACATGACAAGGGAGAGAGTTTGTGCCGCGGTTTTTATGCTTCGTGGCAAGACAGGAACAGTTTGCTTGCAACAGTGTCAACACGATTGTAAGCACCTATGTGTACCGCGGATGCAGCGACAAGTTAACGCTGCGTAGAACTCACAACCGGCACTGTAAAGTTCTCTCTTCTTTCAAATCTGGAGTAGGTCCCAACGTAGCTCTTGAGTGCTTGGTCTGCTGCAAAGCCAAGGACATCACACCATCGATCGCCTGGAGGAGAGATGCGTGGAAAGAGAAAGCGCTAAGTCTTCCTTGAAAGGACGAGAGAGGGCCATCGTCAATCAGACGACCACTGGAACTGTTTCAAAGGCAACGTTGGGGAAACTTCTGAGAGACGGAGCGGAGCGTGTATGGGCTTTTCCGAGCGCACAGATACCATCATGAACTGAACTGCTGCTAGGAATTTCTGACTCTAATCTGCCTACTGCCAAAATTTTGAACTTATGCCTTTCTGGTTCATTTGTCCGGTTTTTCTGTTGTTGTTTGTCACACACACACACACACACACACACACACACACACACACACACACACACACACACACACACACACACACACCAGCTCCGAATTTCCTTCCAGTATGAAGTGGTACGTGAACTGAAGAACGAGTCACAGGCTTTGATTTGTGATACAGCCACACAACCGGTTGAAAAGAACGCTAGTTTTGATGGAACAGTACAAAACGTATTCAATTTACTTGGTAAGCCCCTTATTTCAAAGCGACAGAACACGAGTTAAAAGCGATGATAAATGGAAATGGTACTATACTTACCTGTGTTACTGTTTGTAGAATGCTTAGAGTACTGTTGCATTAAAATCAGAGTTCTTTTAGGGTGGGGTGGGGGGTCTACTTATAAAACCTTGTTTGACTTTGTTCTTTTTTTCCTTTTTTCCCTTGTGATTCGTCGTAATAGTGATGGCCTTCGTGGTTGAGTGGCCATTAAGCACCAAGATTGGATCACTAAACCGACGTCAAGCATGAGCTGCTGCGTTCAGAGTTGGACCTACATTGAGCACGGTGGTGTCTGACTGCTGCGGACACTCACGCTGCGCCAGAGCAGCTTCATTCCTTGTGGCGCTCTTCACAAGCACAGTCCAGACTACGAGGAAATAATTTTGCTCCGAAACCCCCCAGTGTTTTTCTCGGAAACATCCCCAGATTTGATTTGCATCCGGGCCGGATCGGCTAGGAAGCATTGGCTAGAAGCGGGCTGGATGATTCTTGCACAGTGGCTTGCTTCCGGACCGGATCCGTTTGGCCAAAACCTGTCATAGTCGGCCAGAACTAAATGGGATTCGGGCTGGTTTGGCGTTATATTATCCAGGACGTTTGTGGAACAACGCAACCGAGTCTAAAAATGGGAAACTAGTAGCAGGCCGGTTGCGTCCTGCCAGAAACCGGGCCTGATTATTCCTGCACACCAGGCTTGCTTTCAGACCAGATGAGTTTGGCCAAACCCTCTGACCAGGCCATCTAGATCGGATCCGGGTCGGTTTTGCACAGTATGGCCCATGCCTTCTTTGGAAACAAAACGGAACTGAAAAGGATGCGGGAAGTCGGATCAGACATATATACGATCCGGCCCGATTCTGGCTGCACGCTGGCTGTAATGGCCATAACTGGCCGTAACCAAAACGCTTCCGGATCGGATCCGACGTGTGTACTGGGGGGCCATCATAACTGTTTTACAATCCACTCCCTGTAAATGATATGGCCCACAGACCCCCTTCAGAAATGTATCGAAGATTACCCAGCAAGGAAAGAAAGAAAAGAAAATGAACGCTAAGTAAGACCATACAGTCAAATTGATGACAAAACGCGAAGAAGGCTAATTGTACATTGTGGTTTTCAGATGGAGAACATCGAGGTGTTCCTGAAGGCAGTGGAGCTGTACGGTGTGCCCTCCAACAGTCTCTTCCCCACAGCAGACCTCTTTGAAGGCCGCAACATGGCCATGGTCATCTCCACCATCCTCCAGTTCGGTAGCGAGGTCAGTCAGCAAGCCCCATCCCTGTCCTTTTGCTTCTGTCTGTTCTTGTTCCCGTTTCTGCCCCTCAGGTTATTCCTTCTGTCTGACTGTTCTTGTTTCTGTTTATCTACCCTCTCTCTCTCTCTTTCTCTCTCTCTCTCTCTCTCTCTCTCTCTCTGTCTCTGTCTCTCTGTCTCTCTGTCTGTCTCTCTGTCTCTGTCTGTCTGTCTGTCTGTCTGTCTGTCTGTCTGTCTGTCTGTCTCTCTCTCTCTCTCTCTCTCTCTCTCTCTCTCTCTCTCTCTCTCTCTCTCTCTCTCTCTCTCTCTCTCAGGTTATTCCTTCCGTCTGACTGTTCTTGTTTCTGTTTCTCCCCCCCCCCCCCCCCCCCCACACCATCTCTCTCTCTCAGTTATGCCTTCTGTCTTACTGTTCTTGTTTCTATTTCTCTACCCACCCTCTCTCTCTCTGACACACACTTCTCTCTCTCTCTCTCTCTCTCTCTCTCTCTCTCTCTCTCTCTCTCTCTCTCTCTCTCTCTCACACACACACACACACACACATTCTCTCTCTCTCTCTCTCTCTCTCTCTCTCTCTCTCTCTCTCTCTCTCTCTCTCTCTCTCGTTATTTGGACTTCGATTTCACCCCATTGTTATGGACTTCACAGCAATAAAGAATCAAAGTCTCTCTCTCTCTCTCTCTCTCTCTCTCTCTCTCTCTCTCTCTCTCTCTCTCTCTCTCTCTCTCTCTCTCTCTCCATGCCTCTCAGTTCATTCGTCTATTTTTGTCCTTGTCTCTCCACCCTTTTGACTGTCACTGTTACTATCTCTCCACCTCTCTGATTCTGTCTCTACCTCTCTTTCGCTCTGGTCATCGTGTGGTGACTGTGGTTGACGGGGCATACAAATCCAAGAACTAACTCCTTCGTTCTGTCCCTTTCTATCTTCTGTGTTCATGTTTAATTTTATCTGTACTGGTTTGGGAGGTAAAAGGTAACCACCACCGCCGACCCCCCTCAAAAAATAGTGTTGACGATTTCACCGTGATGCTGTCCTCTCTGTGTGACGTACAGGCTCAGCGTCACGGGTTCAACGGCCCCACGTGCGGTCCCAAGCCCTCGGAGAAACACGAGGTGCACTTCACGGAAGAGCAGCTTCGCGCCGGCCAGGGCATCATCGGTCTTCAGGCCGGAACCAACAAGTGTGCCTCCCAGGCCGGGATGAAGATGGGGGCCTCTCGTCACATCGCCGACATCCGCGCTGACGACATGTCCAAGGAGGGACAAGGCATCATCGGCCTGCAGGCCGGCTCCAACAAGGGGGCTTCTCAAGCCGGAATGGCCATGGGAGCTGTCCGTCACATTGCCGACATCCGCGCTGACGACGCGTCCAAGGAGGGACAAGGCATCATCGGCCTGCAGGCCGGCTCCAACAAGGGGGCTTCTCAAGCCGGAATGTCCATGGGAGCTGTCCGTCACATTGCCGACATCCGTGCTGACGACGCCTCGAGAGAGGGGGCCGGCATCATCGGCCTGCAGGCCGGCTCCAACAAGGGGGCTTCTCAAGCCGGAATGTCCATGGGAGCTGTCCGTCACATTGCCGACATCCGTGCTGACGACGCCTCGAGAGAGGGGGCCGGCATCATCGGCCTTCAGGCCGGCTCCAACAAGGGGGCTTCTCAAGCCGGAATGTCCATGGGAGCTGTCCGTCACATTGCCGACATCCGTGCTGACGACGCTTCGCGGGCAGGAGCCGGGGTCATCGGCCTGCAGGCCGGCACCAACAAGGGGGCGAGCCAGGCGGGCATGTCCATGGGCGCACAGCGCCACATTGCCGACATCAAGGTGGACGACATGAGCCAGGCGTCCAAGGCCTCCATCAACCTGCAGTACGGCAGCAACATGGGAGCCAACCAGAGCGGCATGAGCTACGGTAGTCGCCGCGACATCATGGGCAACTAGGTCAAGGACCGGGCGGGATGAGAGAGCGTCGCCGGCTTTTCGAAGGTCACGGCGTAAGCGGTCAAGGTGAAGATTATCAAGCTCGACACTTTGAAAACAACCTTCTTCTTTTTTCTTTTCTTTTTTCGATTTTGACGAATGAATTTCTTCTTCTTCTTTTCTTTTTCTTTTTCTCTCTATCTTCTTCTTTCGTGCTGAATAAAGACAATGTTCAGAATAATTTTTGGATCGAATTTTGTATTGTCTTTTGTTTGTTATAAGAAAATATTGAACGGCAAGATATTTCGGGATTTTTCCCTCCACAGGATTCTGCTTGCATTGTTCGGCAGGGAGACTGTTTGAATATACTGGATCCGTAACTGTCGTGTGTTGGATCATTTGAGTATCGCTTTGCATCATTTTGTTACGGATAAGTCATTCGCCTTTCTAGACTGTCACCAAGCGGGATGAAGAAGAACACTGTTTAGTTATTGTTCCCTGTGCATGGGAATTTGCATTTATTTACATAACTGAAACCCAGATCTGCTAGACGTCAAAGCGAACAGTACCTTGAAAATAGTTACTATTGTGTCGTTATGGACTAGTCTCCATATATGGGCGTGTTGTTGACTGTCTCCTCTTCCAAAAAACAAAAACACTTCATAGAAGATGTATGCATTTTGTACTTCTGTATTTCTGTACGAAAATCCCATCGTTTGGATTTAAAAAAAAATTATTATTATATTTTCTGTACAGTCATTGTCATTGCTACATGCGTTGCCTCCCCTTATTGGAATGTTCGCACAATCACGTGACCTAGTGTAAGGTAGGACTTTCATTGTCAGTTCTGTCCCCTCGGTTCCCATGAGACTTAGTTGCATTTACTTACTACCTTCCGATTCTCCCGTCAGTTTACCTTTCAAATTCTCAATCTTCTTTTTCGTCTTCTCTTTTTCTTTCTTTTTCTCTTCATTCTTCCCGTTGTTTTATCTGTCCTTCAGACTCTTTAGACGTCAGTATGGTCTGAGTTTGCCCTTACTAGCTAGTGTAGAATATATTCGTCGGATGTTTAAATTTTGATTCGAAATGCTTTATATATTTCTGCGACAATGCGTTTTGCGTGTAGTTCGCGACTTTTATTTTGTATCTTGTAAGTGAAAGTGTATGGTGTACGGAAAGTCGTCTTTTCAGTCTTTGTAAACTGCCGCTGCAGTCGACACGACAGACGCAGGAGCGAGAAAATAAAGATTTAATTGTTCACAAATTCTGAACCTCTGTGTTTTTCTGTGCGAGGAAGTCGTTTGCCGTGCTTGTGCTTTCCGCTTGTGCGTGTCACTTGTGATGTTTGTAGCATATGTATTGTTAAAGGAGGTCTCCTTCGCAGGCTAAACTTTTCGTGTGCTTGAAGCAGGTTAAACGAACATATCCGCAGTAAAGGTTTTGTGATTGAATGTGCCGTTGCTTTTATACCGATTTTATAAGGTCTATATTTTGGACAACATAAATGACTCGTGTTTCACGAGCGGATAGAACATCATAAGTTCTTATTTTTGAGTACAGGTCACGAAAGAAATGTATTTGAATTGCAATCTTTTTTTGGTCACCGATTGTTACTCTGTGGAGTGAACTTTTCATGCCGTATTGCAGTGTTCTAGAAAAACTGTAAGTCACGAGAAAAGATGTGGTCTATTGGGTTTTAATGTTTTTAACTCAGTGATTGATAAAAAAAAAAAAAAAAATGTATATTATAAAAAAGACTAAATCAGCTGGCTCATGGACTTAATTTTTTTTTTTTTTTTTTTTCAGTCAGCAGACAAATCATGACTAAAATAACAAAACTTCATGCAAAATCTTTTTCGTTTTTATCGCAAAACCTGTGAAGGCTAGTTCCTTGAAAGCAAGTGTACAATATATGCTATAAAAATGTTGTTTTACGTAGTTATGTTTATTTCTCTGCTGCAACAGTATAAAAATCCCTGTAAACTCTCCCCTCCCTCCTTTTGTGTAAAGCACACAGAGCAGCTCTGCCCTGCGATGTCCAGTGCCTAAGTCATTGGAAGTGTGCTCTACAAAAGATATTTATGTTTATTATTTACTGTCAGTCACTCGCTTCGTCTCTGTGTCTCTGTCTCTGTTTCATCCGAGGCGACCTCGTGCGGTTTGCCGGACGTTAAAACCCCAGTAACTAATTCTGTCTCTGTCTCACACTGTCTCGCTGGAAATGGTTGTCCGGACAGAAGCCAGTCGGCCGTGTGGTATGTGCAATGTGAACAGAATGATGATGTGTGATAACGGGACAGAACTGAACACCAGACAAGATGTCCCTCCGCAACTCTACACAGATACCTTTCCATCCATGCACGCGTAATTTGTTGTTGTTGTTTAAAATCTCACCGCCACCACCCACCCTCCGCCGCCCCCTTCCGTGACACACATAATTATATACCTCCGCGCACATTATACAAACACACACACACACACACACACACACACACACACACACACACACACACACACACACACACACACACACACACACACAGAGTTACGTGAGTGCGGGGTATATGTGAAGATGCGTGCAGGCATGTGTGTGTGTGTGTGTGTGTGTGTGTGTGTGTGTGTGTGTGTGTGTGTGTGTGTGTGTGTGTGTGTGTGTGTGTGTGTGACTGAGTACTCTCAAGGGGAAAAGTGACTCCCCACTTCCACAAACTTTCGTCATGGCGGCACACAAAAGTTTTTCGTTTTGTTTTTTTAAAGAAGAAAATAAGAGGTCTCCTTACCTCAACGTGTGGGCAATCATTTCAGTATCTGGTGATGTGTCCCTTCATTTTTCAGAACTGACTGGCATCATCTTGGCAGGGACTTGTACACAGAGTGGATGAAACTTCCGGCAATGAGATAAAAACAAAACACAAAAACTGCATTGATGCGGCAAATGTTCTTTCTCGCAGCACTTTTCATCACACTGCTATCACACATTTTCCATCGGATTTAGATCTGGGCTCTGTGGCGGTCAGAAGAAAAAAGGCCAAACGTCATTCCGGCTTCGGTTCCAGTTTCTAGATCCAGCAGGTCTGCGAATCGAGGCATTGTTGTCTTGGAAATAGGCCCAACATTGTCCTCCGCCAAAATAGGCCCAACGTTGTCCTCCGCCAAAATACTCGGCAATAACACTAACAGCCCATAGGTTTGCATCCAGCGGCTCGATGTAATTTATCACTGTTGATATTTCTGCCACAAACACCAAAGGACCGACGCCATGGTAAATAATGCATCCCCAAACCATCAGTTGAGTGAGTCATTCGCACCAACATGGAGTACCTGACACTGGCCTGCTCATTTTTGAGACAGCTTTCTCCACACTTTTAAGCGACCCTTAGGTTTTGATCACTATCGTCATTTCGTTGCCAGCTAAATGTCACCTTCTTCCAGTGACCCTGTAGTACATGGATTTTACCTCTGCAGTACTGGAGAATTTGTTTTCTTTTCTTTATTTTCATATATTTTTTATATATTTTTTTTGGCAATAGTCTTCTTCTTGTAATATCTTGTAATGTGTTTGTAATATCCCATCTGACAAACTGTCGCTGAAATTTTACGCATAAAAACCCCTTCTGTTCTTTTTTGCGTGTTTTGAAAAAGCCGTCATACATCTTGCTGTAAAATTTCGGCCGGTCGGAGCTAGATCATGGCTACGCTTTCGCGATAACGTTTGTACTACACTGTCTTTACCCACAGGATCGATTCGACTTAAATAATTTTGACACTTCACCCACCTTCAATCCATGATCAATTAAATGAAACGAATTTTTCCTGCTTTTCTTTTCTCTTGTGAGCTCTTTCCGTGCTTTTGCCATCTTAGTTTACTGCTCGACTGGAGTGAGCAGACGACATAGTTTTAAGCAGTTTGAGTCGGTTTCATAAGGGAAGTAACTCTCAAATGTTCATCGTCGTCTGCTTAGTCCTGACAGTAAAAAAGCGGCGCATCAATTAAAGAGAGACAACCGCCATTGTGCAAAATCATGAAAATGGGCAACCGCTTTTGTCCCTTGAAAGTAATCCTTGAGTGTTTACGCTTACTGATTATAACGCATGCGAGAGAGTTGAATATTGTTTATCCTCACCGACGCCATTTGCATCCCCATTTGTCGGATAGCTCCGTGATCTACTGGTAGGCAGTCTATAACTACTCAGTTGCTTTCTGTCACACATCCCGTCCCTAATAAGCCTTATGGTTTCTGTGGACGTTAAGCACCATGTTTACTTACCTGTCACACTGTGAGTCGGTAGCGGTAAGGCGTCAGGCTGGTAAGGAGAGGGACCTCGGTTCGAATCCGCTTCGGCTCTCCTTTCTCTTCAAAAGTTGTAGTTTGTGGACAGTGTCTTGTGACTTTGTCCCTCACAATTAATCAAACATTAAAATGGCTCTTATCGCTGCCCATC
Source organism: Alviniconcha strummeri (assembly GCA_963584105.1). Taxonomy (NCBI): domain Eukaryota; kingdom Metazoa; phylum Mollusca; class Gastropoda; family Provannidae; genus Alviniconcha; species Alviniconcha strummeri. The sequence goes on along the minus strand of CAUZXP010000441.1, from coordinate 2,554 downwards.
TTAACGCAGGAGCCACTCTGGTGGTGTAAACAGTGTAGCAATATATAATAATAA
>CAUZXP010000439.1:49604-59604 GCA_963584105.1 Alviniconcha strummeri | reverse complement strand
GTCATTGTGTACTGTGATGTGGTTAATGTTCAGCCACGCTTTAATTTCTCTGATGAGATAATAAAGTAAATTTGAATCTTGAAACTTGAACCTTCACTGCGTTCCACGCATATTCAAAGTTGGGTTGTTTCCGTTCCGAAGAGGGTGCACACATGTTGGAAGTTCGGTTGTTGTGATTGCACTGTCCGTTGTTTCTGCTCCGAAGAGTTTACATCTATATTGGAAGTTCGGTTATTTGTGCTCGTAAAAGTGTACATGCATGCATGCACAGTGGATGTCCCGTTGTTTCTGTTCCGAAGAGTGTGCATGGATATTGGAGGTTTGCCTGTTTCTGCTACGAAGAGTGTGCACGCATTTTCAAAGTTCGGTTGTTTGTGCTCGGAGGAGTGTACACGGATATTGGAAGTTTAGTTGTTTGTGCTCCGAAAAGTGTACACGCATAGTTATTGGAAGTTTAGTTGTTTCCGCTCTGAAGAGCGTGCACGCATAATTATTGGAAGTTCGGTGGTTTCTGCTCCGAGGAGTGTATCATGTACAGACGTACTTGAAGTTCAGTTGTTTCTGTTCCGAAGAGTGCATGTACACGCATTGTGCAAGTTTGTTTGTTTCTGATCGGAAAAGAGTACATGACGCAAACAAAATATTAAAAGTTTGGTTGTGTCTGATCCGAGTAGCGTACACGCGTCTTAGAAGTTCTGCTGCTTTGATGTCGCCAACTTCCCTGTCAGTAGAAATCCAAAATAGTATGCCTTTCACTGCGATCCACACACATCGAAAGTTCGATTGTTTTTGCTCCGAAGAGTATTATATACACGCATAGTAAAAGTTGGGTTGTTTGTGCTCCGAAGAATGTACATGCATATTGTACGTTCGGTTGTTTTTGCTCCGAAAGGTGTACACGCACAGTTGAAGTTTGGTTGTTTCTGTTCCGACGGATGTACACGCACAGTGGAAGCTGGGTAGTTTCTTCTCCGAAAGGTGTACATACGCACAGTGGAAGTTAGTTTTTTTCTTCTTTTTTTTTTTTTTTGCTTCTTTTTTTCTTCTGCTCTGAAAGGTGTAAACGCACAGTGGAAGTGCGGCTGTTTCTGTTCCGAAAGGTGTACACGCACAGTGGAAGTTCGGTTGTTTCTGTTCCAGAAAGTGTACACGCACCGTGGAAGTTGGGTAGTTTCTGTTCCGACGGGTGTACACGCACAGTGGAAGTTGGGTAGTTTCTATTCCGACAGGTGTACACGCACAGTGGAAGTTGGGTAGTTTCTTATCCGAAAGGTGTAAACGCACAGTGGAAGTTCGGCTATTTCTGCTCCGAAAGGTGTACACGCACAGTGAAGTTCGGCTATTTCTGCTCCGAAAGGTGTACGCGCACAGTGGAAGTTCGGTTGTTTTTGCTCCAGAAAGTGTACACGCACAGTGGAAGTTGGGTAGTTTCTGCTCCGAAAGGTGTACACGCACAGTGGAATCAGTTTGGGTTGTTTGTGCACTGCAATGGTCAGTACTGACACGTGCTGTTCGGGTCTACGGAAGTCATGTGCTCGCGCCCGTCGTACAGGGAAGGGGCATAGAGAAAGATGGCGAGGGTCCCGCACACGTAGGTGGTGGTGAAGATGAAGAGGAAGAAACGATCCAGCACCATGGCGATGTAGCCCCAGTCTCTCTCCTCCTGCACACATACACAACAACAACAAAAATGGCATCCGTGTCTGCTGCGTACATAGTTAGATGGTCCCACATGTCTCTCGATTTCTTGTCAACACACAACTGCATTGTGATCCTAAACGTTTCTGCTCTTGTTAATACAGCAAAAGCAGCTCCCGCATCTACAAAAGATATAGGCAGAGAGTCCCAAATGCCTCTGCTCTAGTCAACACACAACAGAAAACAGCGCTTATGTCTACAAGAGACATATCTGCATAGTCCCAAGGGTCGTTCCTCTTGTCAACACACAACAACAAAAGCAACAACAAAAGCAACAACAACAACAACAACAAAAACAACACACACACGCACACACACACACACACACACACACACACACACACACACACACACACACACACACACACACACACACACACACACACACACACACACACACTAAAATATATAACAACGTATTTACCTCCTCCAGAAAGTACGCAACATCGAAAACAATTAATATTCATATCCACAGCATACCATACAGTGCCAAGCGTCTCTCCTCAGTTGAAAAATCATCGCGACAACAGCAACAACAACGAAGACGATGATAATGATGATAATATTAGTAAATAATATTTCTAGAGCGCCCCATGCCGTTTGAAATCGAAGCGCTTCATTGCAGCACTAGGACAACATGTAACAACGACGACGACAGCAAAAGGTACGTGAAGGTACCCACTAACAGCATAGCTGCAAATGTCAATGGCACAAATATATAGAGAGAGAAAGAGAGAGGGGGAGAGTGATCGTATAAACAAGCTACAACATGTGTGGCAAACATCACAGAACATTTTGGAATTCAACAGTGCCTGTTTTAAACAGATGATGTGGTGATGACAACGACGATAACTATGATACGACGACGACGACGACGACGACGATGATGATGATGATGATATTAACGGTCATGATGATGATGGTGGCAGTGGTGGTGATGAAGATGATGATCATGATTTCCATAAGAAGGAAGATAGGCTAGCACAAACAAGAGCACAAACATATTGTTGATGATGAGAAAGAAGAGGCAATGAGGGGATGAGGAAGAATACACAGTAAACCACTGTGACATGCAATCGGCAAAAAGAAGATTATTATCAAACAGGTCCCGTGGCTGGGGCGTCTTTCGGAGCCAGAAGGTGAATACGGCAGTTTGAAATCGAAACGCGGTCTCACAGAGCCAAATATTGCATTCAAGTATTTCTTTATCCCACTTGAAGACAAATTCATGTGGTGGCCACTCACGAATAACAAGCAAACAAACAAAAATGGACGTGTATAAAGATTCACAGATTGAAATCAAAACGCGGTTCTCACAGAGCATAATTATCACCATTGTGTTCCATTTTGACAACGTCCGAGTAAGCCTTTGTAATACTTAGCCTTTGTAATACTTAACAATTATGATTAATATATAACGAGCACAAACATATTTATCACTATTGTGATTCATTTTGACAACGTCCGAGTCAGTTTTTGAAACGCAAGTTTCAGTTATCCTTCTTTCCGTCTTTCAATGAAAATAATAATTATTATTATTATTAATCGCTTTTATATAGCGCTATTCTCCGCTCTCGAGAGCAGACTCACTGCGCTCGCACGTGATTCTACATGAGTGAATAGTTTGTTTGTTTTTTGTTTTTTTATAGCGCGTTTTTGAATATCCACCGAAGTGGTGTACTTACAGCGCTGGCATGGCTGGTGCCACAAGAATCTGCTGCCAGAGAGAGTCAATCTCGGCGCGTTCTGTGTACACCATACAACCATGCACCGTGTCACTTCATTGAAAGCCACATACGTAAGGTGTATGCGTGTTTAGCTGTAACCTGCCACCTGCGCTTTTGGCAGAGTGACCGGGGTCTTTTACGTGCTACTGCGGTAACACGGGGGTGGAACGGATACCGAAATAAGGGTCAGCACAGAAAGTTGATCCTGGAGAAGAAAATTCTCCAAATTAAATCGCTTGGTGAGGGCATCTTTAATCATTATACAACAGGCACAAACATAATTACCACTATTATGTGCCATTTTGATAAAGTCCGAATAAGTCTTTGCAACACAAGTTTGAGTTATCCATCTTTCTTTCTTTCTTTCAAGGGGAAAAAAAATCAGTCAAATCCAGTCGCTTGGTGTGGGGAGCGGAAGAGAAGTGAGGGCATCTTTAATTATATACAACAGGCACAAACATAATTACCACTATAATGCTCCATTTTGACAACGTCCGAGTCAGTCCTTGCAACCCAGGTTTCAGTTATCCTTTCGTTCTTTCAAGAAAAAGAAAAGAAAAAAAAAGAAAAAAGAAAAAAAAAATGCAGCCAAATTCAATCGCTCGGTGTGCGCAGAGGAAGAGAAATGAGGGCATCTTTAATTATATACAACAGACACAGACATAATTATCACTATAATGATCCGTTTTTCCATTTTGCCAACATCCGGGTCAGTCCTTGCAACCCAGGTTTCAGTTATCTGTCTTTCTTTTAAAAAAAATTTTTTTAAAGAAAATCAGCCAAATCCAATCGCTTGGTGTGCGCAGCGGAAGAGAAGTGAGTGCATCTTTAGTCATATATAGCAGACACAGACATAATTATCACTATAATGCTCCATTTTGCCAACGTCTGAGTCAGTCCTTGAAACACAAGTTTCAGTTATCCTTCTTTCTGTCTTTCAAGGTAAACAAAATCCAGAACAAATCGCTTGGTGAAGGCATCTTTAATCATATACAACAGGTACATCACTATAATGCTCCATTTTGACAGCGTCCGAGTCAGTCTTTGCAACACAAGTTTCAGTTATCTTTGTTTCTTAAAAAATAAAATAAAATCAAAAACATCAGCCAAATCCAATCGCTTGGTGTGCACAGCGGAAGAGAAGTGAGGGCATCTTTAATCAGGGGGACAGCATAGCGACGGCGCCAGGCGAACCACACCGTCTCAGCCCGCAGATGAAGCCCCCTCTGTAATCAAGTCCAACTGTTGCCCGCGCCGTCTGCCTAACAAAGCAGACACTTTTTACGACATGAGGGAAGCTGAACCGGAAAACTGAGGCATCGGGAACTGTTGGAGAAACCCCGAGTTTTTCTCCTAGCTGCCATGCGTCGGCCGTCTGGACCGTAGGCTACTCTCTCGTTAGAGCGGGCCGCAGTGAGCGAGCTCAATTATTGGGCTGTAAAGGAAAGGCCATTTATCCCACATTGATCTTGTCGCTTCGTCCTTAATCAATACACCTCTGCAAATCCGGCTTTATCCCACCTCCACCAAAGAGCCTTTTGAGCCCCGTACCTCCTTCCCTTCTCTGGCTTTCCGCTTCACTCACCCCCCCCCCCTCCCCACACACACACCACCCACACCCCCTGCCCCCATCAGTTCTTCCATCCCTCTGCTTCTTCGGCTTTGAGAAACTCGATCTTCATCTGCCAGCCAATACGGCTTAAACTGACGTGACACAAAGGTGTTTGACATGCCGTAACCTCTTCCGTCTGCTTTTGTCGAAGCTAACGAACCCCCGTACAGTCAAAGGAAAACTCGTGTTACAAAACCGAACGGAACAGGTTACAATAGAAGGTATCGGAGAGTGAATTCATTAGCTTCGAAAACTTACCTTTTGAAGCTATACTATCGATTATCTATCTGTGTGTGTGTGTGTGTGTGTGTGTGTGTGTGTGTGTGTGTGTGTGTGTGTGTGTGTGTGTGTGTGTGTGTATACCATATTACTACAAAATGAAACGACCATCGTCCGAAGTATGCTGTTTCTAAGGGGAATCCCAAGGAAAGACGGAAATGGAACTGAAAATGCAAATAAATGCTACCACCTGCAGAATTCATATGGTTGCTCTATCAATATTTAATCAATACTTATGCAAAAGAAGTATTTCTTTCCTTCGAATAAATATCAGTAATGAAGAGTGGGAATGTGTTGGCTCGTGACGTAACAGACGTTTAAGTTACACATGCTGAATTTCAAAATACAATGCTCACGGTCGAGCCCCCCCCCCCTCCCACCCAACCCCAACCCACCCCCCTCCCCACTCCCTCCACCTCCCCACCTCCCCTCTACACCGCGAGCCTTATCCAAACATCGATTTCTTTCCAACAAGCTAGACTATAAAGCGAATGAAAACTTGTTTTGACTCTACATTCTTGTATTAATTGCATTCCATTCCTACCAATATTCTCGTCCCGAACTGGTCCTGTGTAGCTGATTGGACGCAAAAATCCAAGAACCAACCAGCTCCTGCTTCCGGCCTCAGGAGCTGTGTGCAAATCGAGGTGGACTCGTCCTGGACTCCCGGTCCTTTAATCCCATTCTTAACTGGGCGAACATTTGCTTCGCCGAACATAGTTTGGAGTATTCGTCGAACTTTACTTCGTTTCTTAATTGAGCTCATAGTTCGCCGAACATGGTTCGGACAGTTGGACGAACTATACTTCGTTCTTAACTGACTTATAGGGAGCAGGGATGGCTCAGTGGTTAGAGCGCCGGACTCGTGATTGAAAGGTCGCGTGTTCGAATCCCTGCTGGAGCGGCGGGAGAATTTTCTTCTCCAGGGTCGACTTTCTGTGCTGACTCTTATTTCGGTATCCGTTCCACCCCCGTGTAACCGCAGTAGCACGTAAAAGATCCCGGTCATTCTGCCAAAAGTGCAGGTGGCAGGTTACAGCTAAACACGCATACACCTTAAGCATGTGGCTTTGCATGAAGTGACATGGAGCATATTTGTATGATGTACACAGGACTTGTGCCGAGACGGCTGCAGTTTCATGTGGCACCAGCCATGCCAGCGCTGTAAGTACACCACTTCGGTGGATATTATAAAACGCGCTATAAAGCTAGTCACTCATGTAGAACCACATGCGAGCGCAGTGAATCTGCTCAAGAGAGCGGAGAACTGCGCTATATAAGCGATCATCAATCAATCAATTATAATGAGATGCAAGCTTCAGCCCGAACTTGCGGCAGAAGCGCAGCAGACAGCGTGATCCAAAATGTAGGCTAAAGTCGAGTCGTCAAATCAATATACTTTAATCATCCCTCACAGGGTAATTCAACTAATATATCATTCTGGGTCCAAGAAACAAGGATGCGACTCCCACAAGTCAACAAATAAACAAATTACCCCCGAAGCGAGTGAGCTACCTAGCGATACCGTCATCCTTTCTTCCTCATCCACAGGAGAGCTCTCCGCTCTCAGCCAATCAGAGGCAAGGTTTGTCGAATAGGACATGTTGAGCGAAGCTTTTTGGACTCCGAATATAGCTTCGTCGCAGTTCGACGAATACCTCCAACTATATTCACGAAGCAAAGGTTCGCCCAGTTAAGAGCCAGCTATGTTCCCAATGCTCCCAACTGTGTTCGCGAACAAATTGGCCCAATTAAGAACGGGCTTAACACTTTTACTGCCGCGTTTTTACTGGGAAAATGACCAATAAAAGTGCCAAACTTGAAATCATTAAGGTCTTTTTTCCTCTTCGCACGAGCAAGTGCACACTTCGATCAAAGTGCACAGTACTGAAAGTAGATTTGTTATAGGACCCTCAAATATACTGTTTGTGTGCGTGTATGGGTGCACTTTTCAGCCCGGAAATTTTACAGGCTGGGACAGTGAAGGGGTTGCATATGGACGCAAAGGAGAAATGCCCTTGAACTTAAAATTTTACCGATAGGTCCCGGCGTCATACATCTTTGCCTAGCATCCACTTTTCTAAGCTCTTGGTTCCGTTGTGACTGCATGCTGTGGCTGGCTTGAGACCCCTTGTCTGACGATCCTAAATGATTCCTTCTGTTGATGCCAGTCTTTCCAGCAGCTATAATATGTCTGCCGCATGTGCAACGACTGCACCGGGTCTCCGGGCCTTTGCCTGTAGCAAGCCAGTGCAGAAATGACTGCTTTTTGCGCTGCCCGCAGTGATTAACGGTAATTAGGGAAATGAGAATTGTGCGTGCTTGGAGATGGCGATTGCTACCAAGATTGCTGCCTCTTTGATGCTGATTTAAAGCGGGTTCTCTTGTGTGTGTGTGTGTGTGTGTGTGTGTGTGTGTGTGTGTGTGTGTGTGTGTGTGTGTGTGTGTGTATATGTTTGTTTGTGTGTGTGTGTGTGTGTAAACGTGTGCGTGCGTGCGTGCGTGCGTGCGTGCGTGCGTGCGTGCGTGCGTGCGTGCGTGCGTGCGTGTGTGTGTGTGTGTGTGTGTGTGTGTGTGTAACAGACCTGTGTCGTTTAAGTGAAGGTTGTGTCGTAGAAGTTGGAAAGCATTGAGGATCTCTTATTCAGAAAACGCAAAGGATGAATCGGCCAAAAAGCACTGAGGATCGGTCGGTCAAAAAGCGCCGAGAATCGGTCGGTCAAAAAGCGCTGAGAAGCGGTCAGTCATAAAGCGTTGAAGATCGCTCTGTCAGTAAGCGTTGAGGATGGCTGGGTCAGAAAGCGTTGAGGATGGCTGGGTCAGAAAGCGTTGAGGATGGCTGGGTCAGAAAGCGTTGAGGATCGCTCGATCAGATAGCGTTGAGTGTATTCTGTGAGAGAATGGGTGCCGAATGAGTAAGTGACCGACTATCTTCAGAGAAGAAATTGTGATTTGATGGATGAACGGAATTATAGTATCATTTTAGTGTATTTATTGGTCTGTCGGTTGAAAGTATAATTGCCCGACTAGCTGAGCGAGAGAATGTGAAATGTAACTGACCGAAGTCAGTCATTATCGACCGGTTAATGTATTGGTTATCGAACTGATCTGATAAATAAGCCAGTGTATGATGTGATTGAATGATAGAGTAGGTAGGTTTATTGATAGAGTTGCTGAGTAAGAAAACATGGATTATTGAGTTATGGATCGAATGAAGGATGAACTGAAAAGAATGAGTAATAGCGTTTCTATGTGTATTGGCTGCAGTTCCTTATGTTTTTGAAACATCGTTTTCGGATGTCTGATGAACCATTCAAATGTTCTCCCTCTTGAAATGAACCCTGGGCTTATTCAATAAAACAGTTAAGCTAATCTCTCTCTCTCTCTCTCTCTCTCTCTCTCTCTCTCTCTCTCTCTCTCTCTCTCTCTCTCTCTCTCTCTCTCACGCACACATGCACGCACACACACACACGCATACACGCACGCACGCGCGCGCGCACACACACACACACACACACACACACACACACACACACACACACACACACACAGAGAAAGAGAGGAATATATCATTCAGTCAGGGGTTAAAAAGAAAACAGAAAACCCTCCACGTCTGCAGGCTAGACAAGTTTAGTGGAAAACGTATCCTAGAAACCGAACAGAATCCCACCATCCCTATAATATAACACGTTAGACTTCAGGCCATACGTATTCCCGAGCAATATAAGCAAGTCATATTACCTTACCCACACCCTCGCCCTATTCAGTCCAGCGAGCGGGACATCGCCGTTCATCAAACACGTAACAGCCAGCCATATTTCTTCAACTCTGGCACGGGAGACAAACTTTTGCCTCTCTTCGGCCGGCAAAGAGGCGGCAGGCCATTTCAATAACTGCGGCGCAAATAAAATGGCGGCGGGTCAATCCTTTGCAAAGAGGCAATAAATCAGAACGTCCGGATCAGGGGAGAAGATCGATCTGAATGTTTCCTGCAGTTGAGGAATTTGTCAGCGGGTGGCGACGTCCTGAGGACACGAAGAAGTGAGGTTGGGGGGGGGGGGGGATGGGGGGTGGGGGGGGTGGGGGTGGGGAGGGGTAGATGGTGTGCCGGGCGTTATGGTACTTCTGTCTGCAGCTGCACAAACACGTACCGCGTTGGCTTTCTTCTTCTTCTTCTTCTGCTTCTTCTGTTTTGCTTTGTATTGTTTTGTTTGTTTTGGTTAGTTTGGTTTTATTTTGTTTGGTTCGTTTACTTTAGTTAGATTTTTTTCTCCTGTCCTGTCTCTGTCGCGCTCTATGTCTCTCTTTCTCTGTCTGTCTGACTATGTGTGTGTGTGTGTGTGTGTGTGTGTGTGTGTGTGTGTGTGTGTGTGTGTGTGTGTGTGTGTGTGTGTGTGTGTGTGTGTGTGTGTGTGTCTCCTCTTCTTTTTCTTCTTCTTTTTTTCCTTCTTCCTTTTTTTTTTGGGGGGGGGGGGTGGGCATGGGGGAGGGTTCCTTGTTTGCCGTTTTTTTCTTGCCTTACCCTGGTATTCTGGATCTTTTTGGATCTGTGTATTTTTGATTGTGTTCTTTCAAAATCTGTCCTTAACCCGTCATATTCTGTTTCTTGTTCCTGTCTTTCTGTGTACAGTGTGTGGTCTATTCCCTCTCCCTGGCCTGCTCTTTTTTATTCTGCCCCACCCCC
>CAUZXP010000439.1:30998-35998 GCA_963584105.1 Alviniconcha strummeri | reverse complement strand
GGCTGATCGTCCTTTGTTTCAGTTTAGTCTACCAATTTGATGCGGAGACGACGGAAAGGTAAACAAAAACCGGGAGACGCAGGCTCCAAGTTGTATCAGTTGGGTGGTCTGTACATGACAGCGCCTATCGTGTTATGGACTCTGACGTGAACCGTACTTGCAGCGAGTAAGGAGCTATGTACACAAAACAGCACGCTTCCCTTAGTTACATCCTGGGCCCCGGTTAATCACTGCTGAAGCTGGGGAAGAGGCGTCAGTGTACTTGCCGCTGCTGCGCCTGTGGCATACGTCTTCCACGCCCTCAGCAATTGCTGATTGCTGTCTTGATTTTCGCTGCAGTTATCCGCTGCGATTTTTCACCCCGTTAAAACGTTCCGAACTTGACTGACTGCATGAGAACGCGAATTTTAATGTTCGTCCGTCACGGAGTAACAAAATTGTGCATACCGGTGATGGGATATACAGGAAAGTGTTTGTTCAGGCAAACGACCGTAAAATCACGCGTCCAGGCGACTGGATGTGCAATAAGCTCGGGTATTCAGACCACCGGCCTTGCAATAAAAGCGTACATTAAAGCGACCGACCGTACAATAGACGTAAATGGTATATTCAGGCGACCGTCCTTAAAATAGTCAACACGGGCGGCTAGCCTTATAACGAAACATCGGTAGCTTATAAAGGTGACGTCTTACAGAAGAAGCGTGTACTCAGGTGACTCAGTAAGTCTTCGTGAAGAATCGGTCAGTCAGAGTTTGTCCAGGGATGCTCTGAAGACGACAAGCTGGTCACACATAGAAAACTGATCCTCCAGAAATTAAAGGTGACTATGGCTGGAGGCGCTAGAGGTTTCAGTCGACAGTCGTTGATGCGTGTTGCTCTGGTGTCCAGTTGTGAACCCTGTAACACACAGGAGATTGACATGAGTTCTACAGCTTATCGCACGTCCATCACGCTACCGCGCGTACGTTAACAAGATGATGCGAGTCATGTAACACACATAGGAGATTGACATAAGCTATACACATAGTACATGTCCATCAAACTACCGTGAGTACGTTAACAAGACGATGCGAGTCCTGCAACGCACACAGGAGACTGATATAAGCTATACACCTAATACTTGTCCATCAAACAACCGTGCGTACGCTAAGAAAATGATGTAGATCCAGTTTTTGTGTACTCCGAGATGCAAAAGGAACTAATGACTCAGCTGTTAGAAGTGCAGGTTCAACTCTGTATACTCGCTAAAGCTGTTACCCCAAAAGAGTTAGACGTAGTTACAAGACGGCTGTGGATGACAAAACGAATGCATGCTTGGGAGCAAGCACAGTGCGGGGCTGCTGTGCGGTATAAAGGCGGAATTAGCATATGCCAATAGTTGGCAGTGAAGAAGCTGTATGAATCAGAGTGAGCGATACTGAGAGCAAATTAAGCTTGAAATCGATGCTCGCTCCCGCAAGGCTGAAGGACTCGCTCTGTCGGAGTGGTTAATCATGGGGCTGCTCTTAACACCGACGTAAATGAACAGCATGAGGTCTGCTTTACAACTAGCTGTCAGCTTCTTGCTCGTCTCTGTAGTATATAGGTCTGGGTGGCGAAGGTAGAGAGCATGCAGTCATTCAGTTAAGAGCCTATTGTGGTGCCGAGAGGCAAAGGCGGCTGGCGTCGGATTGCTGACAAGCCTAGTGTGGGATAGCGTGTTTGGGTTGCAAGGGTGGTGGATGATTGCTGATTGCCTCTCTGTTGGCGTCCTCTGCGGGGTGTCTGGGTTGCAGCCTAGGGGTGGCGGGTGCTTGTTGCTTTGTTATTAGCGAATTGTGTAATAGTTAGGTGGTCAACAATGTGATGCATGGTTGCTGGTACCCTCTGCAATATTTGTGGGTGGCGAATACTTACTGACTTATTATTACCTAATTTTCTGTGATAGTTGGGTGGTCAGCAGTGGAATGCATGTTTGCTGTCCTCTGCAGTATTTCTGGGTGGCAGATACTCACTGACTTTTTATTAGCTAATTGTGTGATAGTTGGGTGGTCAGCAGTGTGATGCACGGTTGCTGAACATCTGCCCATTTATACTGTGTCCTCTGCAGTGTGTTTGGGTAGCAGTCTAGGGGTGGCGAGTGCTAACTGCTGCTTTATTATTAGCTAACAGTGTGATAGTAGGGTGGTTAGCAGTGCGTGGATGGCCGCTGGTGCCATCTGCAATATAACTGTATGACAGATACTTATTATTAGCTAATTGTATAATAGTTGGGTGGTCATCAGTGCGTAGATGACTGCTGGTACCCTCTGCCGTATTTCTGGGTGACAGATACTTACTGACTTATTATTAGCTAATTGTGTGATAGTTGGGTGGTCAGTAGTGTGATGCATGGTCGCTGGTACCCTCTGCAGTATTTCTGGGTGGCAGATACTTACTTATTATTAGCCAATTGTGTGATAGTAGGGTGGTCAGCAGTGGGTTGAATGCTTGCTCTCATCTACAATATTTCTGGGTGACAGATATTTACTGACCTATTATTAGTTAATTGTGTGATAGTAGGGTGGTCAACAGTGTCATGCACTGTTGCTGAACATCTGCTTATTTGTGTCCTCTGCAGTGTCTGGGTGGCAGCCTAGGGGTGGCGGGTGCTTGTTGCTTTATTATTAGCCAATTGTGTGATAGTAGGGTGGTCAGCAATGCGTGGATGGCTGCTGATACCCTTTGCAGTATTTCTGGGTGGCAGATACTTACTAACTTATTATTAGCTAATTCTGTGACAGTTGGGTGGTCAGCAGTGTGATGCACGGTTGCTGAACATCTGCCTATGCCTATTTGTGTCCTCTGCAGTGTCTGGGCGGCAGCCTAGGGGTGGCGGGTGCTTGTTGCTTTATTATTAGCCAATTGTGTGATAGCAGGGTTGTCAGCAGTGCATGAATGGCTGCAGGTGCCCTCTGCAGTACTTCTGGATGACAAATACTTACTGACGTATTATTAACCAGTTGTGTGATAGTTGGGTGGTCAGTAGTGTGATGCACGGTTGCTGGTACCCTCTGCAGTATTTCTGGGTGACAAATATTTACTTAGCTAATTGTGTGACAGTTGGGTGGTCAGCAGTGTGATGCATGGTTGCTGATGCCATCCGCAGTATTTCTCGGTGGCAGATACTTACTGACCTTTTATTAGTTAATTGTGTGATAGTAGGGTGGTTAGCAGTGTGATGCATGGTTGCTGGTACCCTCTGCAGTGTATCTGGGAGGCAGGGGTTGCGAATGCTTATTGACTTATTATTAGCCAGTTGTGTGATAATATGGTAGTCAGCAGCAGTGTGATTCATGGTTGCTGAACATCTGTTGTTGCTGTTGATGACCGCTTTTATATAGCGCTATTCTCCGCTCTCGAGCAGACTCACTGCACTCGCATGTGATTCTAATTCTACATGAGTGAATAGCTTTTTATAGCGCGTTTCTGAATATCCACCGAAGCGGTGTACTTACATCTGCCTATTGGTACCCTCTGCAGTATGTCTGGGAGACAAAGGTGGCGGGTTGGATTGTAAGGTGGACAGCAATGGTGGTGGGCTGGACAACATTGTGGAGTGACAAACGGCTTGCTTAATATTGCATAGTATATGGCACAGTAGCAAGAGTGGTGTAGTGGATAGTACAGTTTGATGGAAGGGGTGGCGGATGGCATAGTATAGTGGGATAGCAAGGGTGGTAGATTGGATAGTATGGTGGGATAGCAAGGTGGTAGCTAGACTAGATAGTATGGTGGGATAGCAAGGTGGTAGACTAGATAGTATGGTGGCATAGCAAGTGTGGTAGATTGGATAGTATGGTGGGATAGTACTGTGGTAGATTGGATAGTATTGTGGGATAGCAAGATGGTAGATTGGATAGTATGGTGGGATAGCAAGGTGGTAGATTGGATAGTATGGGTGGATTGCATAGCCTGTTGTGGGATAATATTCTTGGGTGGCAAGGGTTGTGAATGATCATTGAGTATTATGGAATAGTATGTTGGGGTGGCGAGGGTATGGGGTGACTACTGAGTATGACCCGATTTGATTTAGTGGAGTGGCAAGGGTGGTGGATGACCCTATATGACCCTATTGTGGGGTAGTATGGTCGGGTGGCAAGGGTGGTGGATGCCTTCTAAATAGGGCCTATGACCTTACTGTGGGATGGCGAGGGTGGTTGTCATTGCTACATGATTTCTTGAAAACGCAGAGTTGATTATGGACTCCAGTTTTAAACACGCCTTAAAATGTATTCAGGATAAATGTTCGTAGAATTTAAAATAATTTTTGTTGTTGTTTTTAAAGAAGAAGAAGAAAGAGCTAACTAGCATTCGAAAGACATCACATAAACAACAACAAGAAGTAGGGTGTCATAAAATCAAAGAGCTAACTAGCATTCGAAGGACGTCACAACAACAACAACAACAAATGAGCTTGATGGCTATCTGAAATTAGGAGTATAATAAGGTATAGCCTACATAAACTGCACCAAAGGTGCATCTTTAGAATGTGTGAATATAACTGAGCGTGAATGTGTCCCAAACTATGCAGACACTGCCATTAGGCGCATTTATACATTCGTTTCCGTTTAGTACGTGTTCGCGTCGCAGTGGAACTGGATAGAGGCAGTCAGATCTGTAGACAATGACGCTTTGTGTGTAGAGGTAAATTTCATGTAAGTTTACCTCACTCCAGTCAACTTTCCCAACAGGAGTGCTTGAAGGCCCTTCAGTACAGAAAGATCAGTTACTCCCGAGGACTGAGAACTTGTGATACATTTGAATTTTACATAATCTAATGATATTGTTCTGCTACAAGGCAGACGGATATAATTAACCCTTTCGGTGACAGGGAGGAACTGTTAATCTGTGCACGTTTAGCTATGCCAGGGATTTGCAAACTCCTTAGCGAAAAATAAAATTAGTTTACCTGGCTTCACAATCAATGCAAGTACACACGCGTTTTTGTTGTTGTTGTTGTTGTTGTTGCTGCTGTTACT
>CAUZXP010000439.1:23498-25998 GCA_963584105.1 Alviniconcha strummeri | reverse complement strand
GTGTGTGTGTGTGTGTGTGTGTGTGTGTGTGTGTGTGTGTGTGTGTGTGTGTGTGTGTGTGTGTGAGTGTGTGTGTGTGTGTGTGTGTGTGTGTGTGTGTGTGTGTGTGTGTGTGTGTGTGTGTGTGTGTGTTTCTTCTTCTTCTTTTTTTCTGTATATTTTTTAATTTTATATCGATCCGTGTACCTTGTACCTATAAACTGTTAAGTCGAATTGGGCGTCGGTTGATTCGCGTTTTGTCTGCTGCTTGCATGATCAAACAAGTGAGTTAATGTAGCGCTAATTAACTGCTTTGTTTGTTAATTAGGCACTGGCGCTCTTGGACTCTTTTTGTTCAGATGGTGCTGGTTGCATGGTTTAGTGAAATATTTAGAGATTGCTCTTGTTACAGAAACCCGACCATCCAGGTTGTGTGTGTGTGTGTGTGTGTGTGTGTGTGTGTGTGTGTGTGTGTGTGTGTGTGTGTGTGTGTGTGTGTGTGTGTGTGTGTGTGTGTGTGTGTGTGTGTTGGTTTGATTTCATGCGAGTTTTATCGGGAAGGGGGGGGGAGGAACCATACAAGTTTTAAGTTTCGTTTTGATTTTTTTCATACAAATTTAGCTTCTTCTTCTATATATATATAGAGAGAGAGAGAGAGAGAGAGAGAGAGAGAGAGAGAGAGAGAGAGAGAGAGAGAGAGAGAGAGAGAGAGAGATGTGTGTGTGCGTGTGCGCGCGCGCGCGCGCGCGCGCGTGTGTGTGTTATACGACCTTGCACTTCAAAATAAGTGTAGTATACTGTCATTGTTCCGTCTGCAGGGTTTCCACCCAGAACAAACAGACAACATACAGCAGTCTCTGACAAGACTTCTCTCTCGACGCTCCCACAACGCTGTCAACAGTAAACGCTGAGATGTCTGACTATAGCCACGTGGACCTGTGTCGCTGGAACACCACAGGACACGCTGGCCTGTGGGACAGTGTATACCCATGTGTGATGTCCAACTAGCAGACGAAACAATGTTAATCAGCATTATCTCCCTTATATTTATATTTGCACATGCGCCGGTACTAAGCAACTTGATATACACACAACATGCGCAGTGACACTACTGGAAAACGCCACCTAACCGTGATCCAGAGTTGCAACGGACAGAGCTGGTGCAAGCTGGTGCAAAGACACCAAAGCCTTGATGGTGCAAGACACCAAAGCCTTGATGGCGCAAGACACCAAACCATGTAGGACTGCTTTGCTGGCGGTGTACAGAATGCGTTGGTCTTAATTCTGTCAGCGTGATATGCCCGTGGAGACCTGCGTCACTGCAATACTGCAGAATGTGTTTACTCTCTGCCAGGGCAATAAATGCAATCTTGGAGAATTGCGTCAATGGAATACTGCAGAATGTGTTTACCTTCTGCAGGGAAATATGCAGCCTTGGAGAATTGCGTCAGTGGAATAAGCATGATGTGTTTACCTCTGCAGGGGCAATATATACTGTCATGGAGAACTGCGTCGCCCTGGAATACTGCAAAATGTGTTTACCTTCTGCCAGGCCAACAACTTCCAGTCACGAAGAACCACCTCACTGGAATACTGCAGAATATGTTTACCTTCTGTCAGAGCAATATATTATAGATATGGAGAACTGCGTCACTGGAATATTGCAGAATGTGTCACTGAAATAGTGCAGAATGTGTTTACCTTCTGTCAGGGCAATAACATGTATAGTCATGGAGAACTGCTGTCACTGGATTACTGCAGAATATGTTTACCTTCTGTCAGAGCAATATATTATAGATATGGAGAATCTGCGTCACTGAAATATTGCAGAATGTGTCACTGAAATAGTGCAGAATGTGTTTACCTTCTGTCAGGGCAATACAAGTAGTGGGAGAATTACATCATGATGAGACCTGCACCTCTGGAATACTGCAGAATGTGTTTACCTTCTGCCAGGGCAATACATGTAGTGGAGAATTACATCATGGAGACCTGCACCTCTGGAATACTGCAGAATGTGTTTACCTTCTGCCAGGGCAATACATGTAGTGGGAGAATTACATCATGGAGACCTGCACCTCTGGAATACTGCAGAATGTGTTTACCTTCTGTCAGGGCAATACATGTAGTGGGAGAATTACATCATGGAGACTGCACCTCTGGAATACTGCAGAATGTGTTTACCTTCTGCCAGGGCAATGTGCAGTCATGGAGAATGCGTCACTGGAATACTGCACAATGTGTTCACTCTCTGCCAGGGCAATAAATGCAGTCTTGGAGAACGTCACTGGAATACTGCAGAATGTGTTTACCTTCTGCCAGGGCAATGTGCAGTCATGGAGAATGCGTCACTGGAATACTGCACATGTGTTCACATCTCTGCCAGGGCAATAAATGCAGTCTTGGAGAACGTCACTGGGATACTGCATAATGTGTTTACCTTCTGCAAGTGCAATATATGTAGTCAGGACTAAATAGCTGTCTCATTGCAGAATGTGCTGTCCCGTTTGTCGGAACAGAA
>CAUZXP010000439.1:20000-23298 GCA_963584105.1 Alviniconcha strummeri | reverse complement strand
AAAGACAGACATACAGACAGGCAGACACCTAAGCAATGAGAGAAAGCAGCACTAGTCTTCTTCTTTTCATCATATTAATACGATTATGAGGCCTGTATTTTGGCAAGTCCTATCCGTATCACTCAAAGACTTCAAGGTCAGTTGTGCCAGTAGAGAAAAGAGAAAACTGAAACAGAAGGAAGCCCAGCGCACTCGTGAAGAATCAACACACAAGGGAGTTAATTAGCGCTCGAAATACGTAACACAAGTACAACAACAAAGACCTCAGTCGCCTACGGTAGCTCTCACCTGGCATGCGTGTAAATACAAGGTACATAAACTCAACAAGAGGTACATTCTCAAAAGAGAAAAGAGAGATAATTAAATTTTAATGTCCAGTCAATTGTGACGGTTCTATTAGGGCGAAATACATTTTGTCAGAAAATAATGCACGCTAAAACAAAAATCTACATGTTCCAAGTAGAACATTCTAAATCAAAGACACGGGCAAAAAGTTGGTTAAAAATTCATCTAAAAATGAAACAAAAATCAGTAATGTTCAAAAAAAAGATTATATCTAAAGAAACAAACACAAGAAACCATCTTACAAACACAATAATAATAAAGAAGATTTCTAGAGCGCCCTTCTACCACACAAGGTGGCAGCACAGGGCACTTTACAATAACACTAACCACACACACGCAACACGCACGCACACGCGCGCACGCCCGCGCGCCGCGCACACACACACACACGCACGCACGCACGCACGCACGCACGCACGCACGCACGCACACACACACACACACACACACACACACACACACACACACACACACACACACACGCAGCGTCGGATGAGCTTGAACTTTTTTCTTTGTTGTTCTGGAGGCTTTTTTCTTCTTCTTTTTTTCGGTATTTGTTGCAATACAATTTTCATTACGTGCTGATCAAAATTCTAACGATTGGAATTTTATTCTATTAAGTTCTTTTGTGTTTATATTTGTATGAATGTGGCAATTAAATCAAGCTGTCACTTCCTGGATTTCAGAGCTCTGTACAGAATCGAAACATCGCCGAACAGAAAAACTAAAGAAGATTAGACCTGATAGGACTAAAGAAGATTAGACCTGATAGGACTGGGAGAAAATAAACCCCACATACTGTGAGATCAATCGCACTGAATGTGACACACCGAGAGGCCTTAACCCCTTTACTGCCCATGCCTGTAAAATTTCAGGGCTAACAAGTTCTCACATACACGCCTCCGAACAGTATATTTGATGGTCCATTCACAAATCAATCTACTTTCATTACTGAGCATTTTTACAGAAATTCTTTCACATGCTCAGGCGAAGGGGGCAAAAAAAAGCCTTAATGGTTCTAAATTTGGCACTTCTATTGGTCGTTTTCCGAGTGACGGCGCAGCAAGCATGGTGCAGTGAAAGGGTTTAATTTGACCCTGCCAAGCGATGCTGCTGCTGCTGCTGTTGTGTTACTTAATGTCCTCGGATGTCGGTGGACATATTAGGGGCAAGCTGAGACCAGTGCGTGAGCACGGTTCAGTATAGCTTTACGTCGACGGAAACCAGAATTAAAGGCTCGTTAGGACGGAAAGCCCAGGACGGGCCACCTCGACTTTCACACTGCTCCTGAGCTCTGAAGCGATGCAGTCCTCCACGGGTATGTAATACTTACATTACCCCAGCAAGTTAGGCCAGCACGCACACGCGGGAATGACTCATCAACGTTCATGCTGCCCCAGCAGACAATGCAGTCTGGTTTGGGTTAAATCTGATAAGCGCCGAGTTGTCTCAGTCCGAGAGGTATTGGCGGGGACCGAGTTTCCGGGAAGTAAGGGGTGGAGAGAGAGAGAGAGAGAGAGAGAGAGAAGAGAGAGAGAGAGAGAGAGAGAGAGAGAGAGAGAGAGAGAGAGAGAGAGAGAGAGAGGAGAGAGAGAGAGAGAGAGATTGATTGAACTTTATTTCTCAACGGTGAAGATATTAGCACAAAGGCCAACTCACATATCTGCTATTGCTACAGTACAGAGAGAGAGAGAGAGAGAGAGAGAGAGAGAGAGAGAGAGAGAGAGAGAGAGAGAGAGAGAGAGAGAGAGAGAGAGAGAGAGAGAGAGAGAGAGAGAGAGAGAGAGAGAGAGCTCGAAAACTTTATTTTACCAAAGATAATCAATACAAAGATGGGTCATCAGGCGATTTTCATGCGAACTTATTCGGCGAACTAGCAGTTCGCCCAATTAAGAACGGGGTTAAGGGCGCAGCCATGTTAGTTCCCTCTTTACCAATGAAGAGCAGAAAAAGCCGTTCCGTTTTAGACTCATCCGCCAGCGCCGCAACTCCATCGCTCCTGTGAGATTGAAGGATGCCTACGATTGCCCTGCCGGACAGATCAGCACTCGGTACAACACAGGAAATATTCCGTTACTGTTCAAGGGTGTTGCCCCAGCAGACAACATATAGCACGTACTGTACGTGCTACCCGAATCTAATATATTGCCCCTGCTTTGCGGGGATATGTTACAGCAGTGCAGTTCTGTTTGATTATATATTGCCCTGGGAGACAGATCAGCACACACGGAAGGATATATAGCTACCTAGGCCATCACTGTTCAAGCGTGTTGTCCCGGCAGACAACATAGTACTGTACGTCCTACACGAGTCTATTATATTGCCCCTGCTTTGCGGGGATGTTACAGCCATTTCTGTTTGATTGCAGTTCTGTTTGATTATATATTGCCCTGGGAGACAGATCAGCACACATGGAAGGATATATGGCTACCTAGGCTATCACTGTTCGAGCGTGTTGTCCCAACAGACAACATAGTACTGTACGTCCTACACTAGTCTGCTATATTGGCCCGGCTTGCGGGGATGTGACGGCGATGCAGTTCTGCATGCGTATATATTGCTTATCCACTGCCCCGAAAGACAGGTCAGCACACATAGAAGGATAGCTACCAAGCCATCAATTGTTCAAGCGTGTTGCCCTAGCAAATAATATAGCACGGTCCTATTTGAGTCTATATTGCCTCGGCTTGCTGCGAATTTACAGCCATGCAGTCCTATAAAACTTATGTTTATGTATTGACCTGGGAGACAGATGAGTACATACGGAAGGATAGCTACCAAGCCATCAACTGCTAAAGCGTGTTGCCCAAGCATACAATATAGCATGGTCTTATTTGAATCCAGCTGCCTCGGCTTGCGAGGACGTTACAGCCATGCAGTTTCGTATGCTTATATAATTTTTATTGCCCTGGAAGACAGATCAGCATACACGGAAAGATAGCTACCCAGACTC
>CAUZXP010000439.1:0-15000 GCA_963584105.1 Alviniconcha strummeri | reverse complement strand
CACACACACACACACACACACACACACACACACACACACACACACACAGAAATACATTTAAAAAAACTTCTAACAACACTGACCTTTTTTGTTCCACGGGTAAGACGTTGCTTCCGGCTGTCATGGCGTCACACACGACCTTAACCCGTATGTCAGAACAGGTAATTTTGCGGAAAATCTGAAAAAGAGTGATTTGAAAGCATTGGTGGCCCACCAAGAAAGAACTAGCTTTGTTGGGGAGGTGTGAGGGAGGCTTGTTTGTCTAACTGTTTGCTTTAGCTGTTAACTGCACAACGCAAAGAACTTTGATTTATGTAAGAAGCTGCCATGTTAGAATCAGACCAAGGGGGATAAATCAATTGTTATTTGGTACTAATTTAGTCGAATACCACCAAGTTCACTGTGAGACTTGGAAATGTCACCCAAGAGGACCAAACACAAACACAGGTCTGCCATCACTCACCACATAACAAGGCACAGAGTCAAAGCACAGGAATGCCATGACTCACCACATAACACCACATAACAAGACAACCAACACAAGCACAGGACTGCCATGACTAAGCACAGGACTGACATGACTAACCACATAACAAGGCACGAAGACGACCAACACAAACACATGGATGCCATGACTCACCACACAAGGCACAGAGACAAGCACCGGACTGCCATGACTCACCACATAACAAGGCACAGAGACAAGCACCGGACTGCCATGACTCACCACATAACAAGGCACGAATACAAGCACCGGACTGCCATGACTCACCACACAACAAGGCACGAAGACAAGCACAGGACTGCCATGACTCACCACATAACACCACATAACAAGGCACGAAGACGACCAACACAAGCACAGAACTGCCGTGACTCACCACATAGCAAGGCACGAAGACAAGCACAGGACTGCCATGACTCAGCACATAACAAGGCACGAAGACGATCAACACAAGCATATGGTTGCCATGGTCACCCACAAGGCACGAAGACAAGCACATGACTGCCATGACTCACTACATAACAAGGTACGAAGACAAGCACAGGACTACCATGACTCACCACATAAAAAGGCACAGAGACAAGCACAGGACTGTCTTGACTCACCACATAACAAGGCACAAAGACAAGCACAGGACTGCCATGACTCACCACATAGCAAGGCATAGAGACAAGCACAGGACTGCCATGACTCACCACATAGCAAGGCACGAAGACGACCCAACACAAGCACAGAAAGGCTATCCACTTAGGGCTGCAGTCAAACTGATGGCTGTACGCTCGGTGATTGGTCACACACACCCGCGTTCGCCGCGTGCGTAAGTTGTGGATGTCGTCACAGCTGGTGATGGCGTCACGGTTTACCATGTACCAGTCCAACAGAGCCTCGGTCAGGTCAATCTGCACAACGTGTAAAACACAAACCTCGTATTCGGATTTTCCTCCAAAGATTCAAGTTTCATACTGTCGTTTGTAATGATAACGACAATGAATATTTAGAGCGCTTAACCCGCACAGGCCCTAAGCGCTTACACATTCATTCAATGTACATGTTTTCAGGATTCAATGCATACAGCACATACACACACACACACACACACACACACACACACACACACACACACACACACACACACACACACACACACACGCACACACACGCACACGCACACGCACGCATACACGCACACACACAAACACACACACACACACACACACACACACACACACACACACACACACACACACACACACACACACACACACACACACATACCTTTTAGAACCGGTCAAGCAAAATAACATCCGGTACGTCTTAAAAATCGTTGTTTGGAAGCTTTTGTGTGTTTTGATTTCAGGACAATACTTTACAAAACAACAACAACAATGACAGCAACATCAAACTGACCTCCAGACAGAAGTTGCGGTGCCGAGAGATGCAGGCGATGGCTCGCTGGGCAGCCTTGGTCACAGACAGACGGAGGCTGGGATGGGACAAGTTCACCAGCACTGCCAGGTCGTCTGCAACCGTCAATTAACACACCATGCAGACAGTTACCGATAGATCAACCTCACTGTACTCAGTGACCACCAACAGGATGAGAGGTTCACTGGTTTGACCACCTCGTCTTCAACCGTCAACAGAGCATGCAGTCAGTTACAATAGGATTAATCTTATACTCGGTGATCACCAACAGGATGAGATGTTCTTCTGATATTACCACCTTGTCTGCAACCGTCAAAACACCATGCAGCCAATCACCGTTAGATCAACCTCATTGTACTCAGTGATCACCAACAGGATGATATTTACATTCTCTGCTTTCAACACCTCGTCTACAACCGTCAAAACACCATACAGACAATCACCGTTAGATCAACCTCAAGTCAAGAAATTCTTTATTCCTTCAAAGGAAAATGTGGGTGCCACACGTAAAGAACGAAGACAGTGTACACAATTATGTAAAAGATTAACATTTAAAAAGCACGCAAGCAACACGTAAAGAACGAAGACAGTGTACATAATTATGTAAAAGATTAACACTTAAAAAGCACGCAAGCAACACGTAGTATCGCACACATCACAATATACAATAAACACAAGCATAACCATCACAGTTCTCATCCTATTCCTTTACAAATCTGAAATAAGGACGAGTTCTAAAACAGAATCCAAACACAAAAGGTTAAAAGGATCGCTGATTTAATATGACAATACAAAACGTGCGAATCCTCGGTGTAAGCCCCCTTCTGTTTCAAGCGACAAAACAAGAGTTAAATGTGACAAAAGAAAATGTAATTATCCGCTTTCAAGTGTGGTGTATATCCGCTTTCAGTCGTGGTGTAATAACACCACAACTGGAAGCGAATAAGTGCATTTCCAGTATTCCATCATGCGTACCAACAAGCAACCTTAGACAAGCTCGCGGGCTGTCCAGGTATCATCCTCAGAGCGTCACTATGTACTAACCATCGAGACCGTCTTTAGAATTGCTATGTACTAACCAGACCGCAATCGCCCAAATAAGTAACCAACCTCTGAAAGCTTGTTGATGAGCACACAATAATTCACTGTATCTTTAATTTTAGTCATTTTTGTTTAAGCCAAGTAACCAACTAACAAAGCATGATGATATAGAGCTTCATGTCCTCGGATGTCGGTTGGCATATTAAGGACAAACTGTGACCAATGCCTAAGCATGGTTCAGTGTTGCTTTACGTCCACGGCTCATTAGGACGGAAAGCCCAGGACGGCCACCTCGACTTTCACACAGCTCCTGAACTCTGACCAACCAAGCAAGTAAGTAAGTAAACATGGTGCTTAACGTCCACAGAAACCAGAAGGCTTACTAGGGACGGTGAGAAGTGGGGGGGGGGGGGGGGGGGGGTTACGGAGGTGGGGGAAGAGGGACATTATATACCTATCGCTACACTGTCACCACCAGAATGACTCCTGCATTAAGATGGGCAGCGATGACAGCCATTTTAATATTTCATAAATTGTGAGGGACAGTCACAAGACAATGTCCACAGACCACAACATTTGAAGAGAAAGGACAGCCGAAGCAGATTGGAACCGGGGTCCCTCTGATTACCAGCCTAACGCCTTATCGCTAGGCCAAACCGGCTCACCAAACCAAGCATTCCTTCCTTCCTTCAGGTGGTGCTTAATGTCCTCGGATGTCAGTTGACATATTAGGGACAAGCCGAGACCAATGCGTGAGCACGGTTCACTATAGCTTTACGTCCACGGAAACCATAAGGCTTGTTAGGACGGACAGCTCCTAAACTATGGAAACCAAGCAGAGAGAGAGATATATTTGATTCTAAATATCCTCGGATGTCTGGTGACATATTAGGGACAAACTACGAAACTCTTAATTTCTAACGTTGAGAGCAGAACCGGTTGGCTATATAACAGATTAGCTGGACTTGGTTCACGTCTCTGGTATCACCACCTCGTCTACAAACGTCAAAAGACTATACCGGTTTGGCCCAGCGGTAAGGCGTTAGGTTGGTAAGCGGAAGGACCTCGGTTCTTCTTTCTCTTCAGAAAGGTTGTGGTTTGCGGACACTGTCTTGTGACTTTATCCCTCACTTCCTACTGAAACATTAAAATGGCTGTCATCGCTGCCCATCTTAACGCAGGAATCATTCTGATGGTGACAGTGTAGCGTTAGGTATATAATCTCCCTCTCCCCCACCTCTATACTCCCTCCTTCCCCCCCGCCCCCCCTTATCCCCGTCCCTAATAAGCCTTGTGGTTTTTGTGGACGTTAAACAACATGTTTACTTACTTGGTCCACGTCTATCGAGGGGATACCTGTGAGGACCTAGGAGGAAAGTAAAATTTTCGAAACCAAGCAGGTAGGTAGGTAGGTAGTGTTGCTTAATGTCCTCGGATGACGGTTGACATATTAGGGACAAGTTGTGACCAATGCCGAAGCATGGTTCAGTATAGCTTTACGTCCACGGAAACCAGAAGGCTCGTTAGGACGGACAGCCCAGGACGTCACCTCGACTCTCACACAGCTCCTGAACTATAGAAACCAAAAGGTAAGTAAGTAAACATGGTGCTTAACGTTCTCAGAAACCATCAGGCTTATTAGGGACGGGGAGAATGGGGGAAGGGGTTAGGGAGCTGGGGGAAGAGGGAGATAATATACCTATCACTACGCTGTCACAACCAGAATGACTCTTGCATTAAGATGGGCAGCGATGAGAGCCATTTTAATGTTTCAATATGAAGTGTCACAAGACAGTGTCCACAAACCACAAGCTTTTTGAAGAGAAAGGAGAGCCGAAGCGGTATTGAACCGAGGTCATTCCGCTTACCAGCCTAACGCCTTACCGCCAGGCCAAACCAGAGAAACCAAGCAAGCTAGAGGGTCCCCTATATACCTTCCACGATGGTGACGGTCTCCACGCTGTGGCGACTGGCGATCTCCGTGTGGTACACCGTCACCCTGGTCAGCATCAGCTGCTGCTGCAGCCTCCACATCACGTGACACAGCTCCTCGCAAGTGCTCACGCGCAGCACTACGTCATCGCTGAAAGTTAAAGGTCACAAAACATAATTATTGTAGTTTTCCTTGTCTGGCCATATCGGTAGCGGGACATGTATTTTCCTTGTCTAGGCATATCTGCAGTCAGACACACGTATATTTCCTTCTCTTGGCATATTGGTAGTGTGACACATGTATTTCCTTGTCTGGGCATATCAATAGAACAATACATGTATTTCCTCGTCTAGGCATATCAGTAGCATTACAAATGTATTTCCTTGTCTGGGTATGTCAGCAGCTTTAAGACATTTGTAAATGCATTTCCTTGTCGGAACATATCAGTAGAATGACACCTGAAGTTTTTTTGTCTGGGCATATCGGTAGAACGATACATGTATCTCTTGTCTGGGTATATCGGTAGTGTGACACAAGAAGTTCTTTCTCTGAGCATATCGGTAGACACAAGTATTTCCTTGTCTGGGCATTTCGGTAGACACAAGAATTTCCTTGCCTGGGCATTTCGGTAGACACAAGTATTTCCTTGTCTGGGCATATCGGTAGACACAAAAATTTCCTTGTCTGGGCATTTCGGTAGACACAAGAATTTCCTTGCCTGGGCATTTCGGTAGACACAAGAATTTCCTTGTCTGGGCATATCGGTAGACACAAGAATTTCCTTGTCTGGGCATATCGGTAGAATAATATATGTATTTCCTTGTCTGGGTATATCAGTAGCATTACAAATGTATTTCCTTGTCTGGGTATATGAGTACCTTTAAGACACTTATACATGCATCTCCTTGACAGATCAGATAGGTACAAGAAACATGTACACGTATTTCCATTGTCTGGGCAAATAGGTGGCCACACACATGTAAATGCGTTTCTTTGTCGGAGAATATAGGTAGCAAGAAAGATATACACGTATTTCTCTCTCTCTCTCTCTCTCTCTCTCTCTCTCTCTCTCTCTCTCTCTCTCTCTCTCTCTCTCTCTCTCTCTCTCTCTCTCTCTCTCTGTGTCTCTGTCTCTCTCAAGACTGCTATTGCAGATTATGCAGTGATTCGGACAATAAAACATTGTTAACATGTCACGGTTTATCTTCTTTTCACTTAAGCTGGGGGACAGCCTGACAGAGTAAAGAGCTACAGTCTGTTCTGTGTGCGTATGGATCCACGAAATTATGCCTATTGTTGTCATTATTTTCTTCGCTTACTAATACTGAACACAAACTCACAACCCCATTGTAACGATCCACAGGCCTATAGACAAATACAAACTTGATTCTCTGTCTGTCTGTCTGTCTGTCTGTCTGTCTGTCTGTCTGTCTGTCTGTCTCTGTCTCTCTCTCTGTCAGTCTCTCTGTCTCTGTCTGTCGGTCTGTCGGTCTGTCTCTCTCTCTCTCTTACCCACTCTGTTTCTCTCTCTCTTTAAATGTGTTAAATTTAATTTGGTAAGCGCCTTGGGTTCATCTGAGATGGGACGACAGAAACGTCCATTATCATAATACTATTAAGCTATACTGCTCGCCTCGTGTCATCCAGAATGACGTCACTGCTCCCTCCTTGCTGGGTGAGGTCAAACACGAGCTTCGGGTCACAGACATGGCGCCCGTCCTGGTAGGAGAAGCTGCAATGCAGGCGGGCAGGATGGGCGCTGAACACAGCCCAGTCCAAAACTCTCATGGGCGCCTCTCCACTCAACGTGTCCATGAATGTCAGTCAGATGGTTGTGAGGAAGCTTATGTCCGACATCTGGGGAATATAACAATCAGTCAATCGATTAATCAATCAGCCAACCATAGTAACAAAGGAACAAGTCTATCAATGCATGGCATGAACTAAGATCGTTGCGCACGTTAAAGATCCCAGAACTCTGACGTCATTTCGGTCACAGATTCAAAGAGCGTGCTACGAAAAGTCAAAAGTGGAATGGGAAGCCCAGATTGGAATGTGTCAATGGTCGACATCCACCTTCGAAAAATGTTCAAATTCAAGCATTATTTGATAAACAATGATACTTAAATGACAAAATAAATAAATAACAGTTAACCCCCCCCCCACCCCCCACCCCCACCCCCCCACCAAAGAAAGAAAGAAAGAAAGAAGACTGAGTGGAAGCTGGCGCAGAAGAATTCCGATTATCAATATTATTCAGCAGGCTAACTTAATTCACACCTGGAGCAGCGCCAGCCAGACAAGTCCTGAAGCACACTCCAGGCATCGCTTTCGGGCTCCTTCCTCCAGACTCTGCCAGATTTAGTTACGCCACTGAAGGAGTACTCTTTATCTCCGCGCTGCTGTCCACCGACGCGGTCAGCGCCCTCCGAAAGGTTCGGGTAATAACACGACTGTAGAAACAACCTAGCGCCCAGGCACGCACGTAAACATGAGGCGCATCCATCCCGGGTAAAAAAAGAGCTCCGTCTCGATTCAAACGATTTGGGTTTTATCTGAGCTGGCGTAGGCAGCGTGGTCATTTATAAAACAAACGTCTGATATAATCTGAGTTGTTTGTAACACACTTACTACTGTTTGAGCACCAACAACAAAACTGCTCGTTAGCTGGCAGTTTTCTGGACCCTATGGCGTAACGAAATACGGCAGTGGTTGAAGGAAGGATGTCGTAAACCAGTGTTTGGAGCTTGCTCCTGCAGCTGAAACGGTTCCCTCATGATGACTGTTGATAAACATTGCGGCATCA
Organism: Alviniconcha strummeri; assembly: GCA_963584105.1. Classification (NCBI taxonomy): domain Eukaryota; kingdom Metazoa; phylum Mollusca; class Gastropoda; family Provannidae; genus Alviniconcha; species Alviniconcha strummeri. The sequence continues at coordinate 7,290 of CAUZXP010000439.1, read as the reverse complement.
ATCTGTTCCGGTACGGCCGCTCCGGACCCCGACAATCTTCTCGTCGCCGGAAGCGCCTGTAGCACCAGCCAATTAATCACCCTCTCCTTTCCCGTCGCCAGTGCCTGCATCAGGTTCCGGACATAGATAATGACAGCAATCACATCACACGCTTGCCGTGGCGTCACTTCCGGCGCGTAATCATTTTCGTATTCAGGCCGCAGTCCTGTCGCTTTACTTCACCTCTTCCTGAAAACCGTGTTTGAAAAAGAAGATTACTGAGCTCAATGAATCGTGGATAAATGCCTCGTCCTGGGCCGGATCTTCATCATTTCACCAACTGGTGCGGAAAGGACAGGGGAGTAAAAAAACAGTCAAGCCCTACAGGTGAGTTCTTTAGTCTTTGGAGGTTTGGGGAAAGGAAGTAATGGTGGCAACGAAGACGAACTGCTGCGACTAAACTCGTCTAAAACAGGGAATGAGTGAACAACTGCTGGTGACAAACTAGAACAGCTCTAGAGAAATGTACTCACCTATACGACACATAAAGAACGATTAAAAACACATGTGCTTTCGACTCGTGGTCTTTGTCTAGTGTAGAAGAGAGATAGAAAATAATAAAAGAAGAACGAAATAAAGAAGAAGACAGACAAGAAGTTGAAGTAAAACAATGTTAAGGATCTAATAAAAAATGGAAAAGAGAAATTGGCACTCAGATAGACAAGAAGTTGAAGTAAAACAATGTTAAAGATCTGATAAAACAGGGCAACGATAGAAGCAGGCACTCAGATAGACAAGAAGTGGAAGTAAAACAATGCTAAGGGTCTGATAAAACAGGACAAAGACAGGAGTAGGCACTCTCTGCACAGCATGCTTTGAGACCACGAAGTTCATGCCAAACCTCTCACCAATGCAAACCAGACAAAAGGTGGGGTAAGTCAAAGCATACTTCAGGGCCGTCGAATATCCCCACAACCCACTCCACAAAGTCGTGAAAGACACAAAGTGATGCAGACTGGGACGGGGCAAGTCCTGGATGGGTCAAGCAGAGGACTCGATCAGTACTGCAAGTATGCCAGCTGACAGAGCTCAAGCAAACCAAGGAGTGGGAAAAGTACCCAAACCGATCCCAGTGTCTCTACGAGACACTCCTGTCAGAAACCATGGAAAATCACTGTCGAGAATGACGAGTAGGCAAAACAGAGTCAGAGATCAAGCTTCTCTTTCAAGAAAACATCAAACCACAAGATCTCATAGTGTACACACTGATGACTCACTCACCGAAAATCAGTCAGGTGGGGCTTCTCTGTCAAGCAAGGTACGACTACCATCCACGAAGACAGTGCAGCCTACTGGGCGATTCAGGCGGGGTTGTTAACTCCCTTGACTTTTGCCCAGCATCGCTTAAGTCCCTTGGCTGCTTTTACTTGCGGTGCTTACTTTCTTCACAATGGAAGCCGGTGACAGTGAATTTGCGAATTTTACACTGCCAACTTTAAAGGCATTTTTGGAGTCCCGTAGTCATAATGTGTCTGGCAATAAGCAATAACTTGTTGCTCGTGCTATAGGATGCCCCAAAACGCATTTTTTCTACGAACTGGCGATCTTCTGGTCAGCAAAAAAACAACACAAAGACCCTTTTTTTCCACCCTCCATCCCCTTTCCACGGTAAATTTTTGCAACTGCAACAGCATTGGCATTTGTACTGCTTCGCGATTCTAGGTTTAACTTCCACTGTTATACACAGTGTGAAGTAACGCCTACTCAGAAATCGGCCCGGAAGTGCGCTGCGACCTCTCGCGACATCTTGCGCGAAAGATTACAAAGTGCATTCACTATAGCAAACCAGCTTCGCTGAATCGCCCAATACGGACCTCCAGCTTGACACTGAAGGTGGAAGCAGTCACGCATGCCCTCCGCTGGACTGCCTCAAGAGGTGACAGTTGGACCACACATTCAATCATCCTCACAGATCCAATGAGCTTGCTACACAAAGTGAAAAGTGGAATGGGAAGACCAGACTGGACTGTGTCAATGGTCGACATCCACCTTCGAAAACTCCTCTAGGTGTACTGCCCTGGACATGTGGGAGTGAAGCTATCAAAGAAAATAACTGAAGAGATACGCTGGCGGGCAAGGCAATCCTCACAAGTAGCTTGCTTCTCGGAAGGGCTGATATGTTGAGGAGCTTGAGACACTCCCTGCGGGCACAAAGCCAAGAATATCACACCGTCGATCGCTAGCTGATCTTCCTTGAAAGGACGAGAAAGCACCACGTCGCCGCTGAAATGGTTCTAGTGTTCGTCCGATTGACGATGGCCATTTGAGAGACGGGATGGGGCATATATGGGCTTTTCCGAGCTGAACTGAACTCATTTTGTCCGTCTATAATTCCTTAAGTCCCACGGCGGTTTTGGTTGTTGTTTGTTTTGTTCTTATTTTGTGTGTGTTTTTATTTTTATTATGATCATTTTAATGGTCGCTCTAGTGATTAAAAGAGAAACGGGCATCGAACATGTTATGAAGTGACTCATCGAATATAGTATTTTGCACGTCGTTGTTAAAAGCAAAATCATCTAGTCGTACCAGACTCCTTTATACTGATTTCCGAGAGTTCACTAAACCAACACGTTTCCTTGACGGCAGGTTCAAAGTGTGTGTGCTTTGCAGCAACCTTCGTTTCAACAACATTTAAACGATCGCAGTTTCATAGTTCACCGACCAAAACAACACAACGAAACAGCTGAACCTAAAACAGATAAGTCTCCTACTTCGCATTTTCCACCGCTTAACTGTTGTTTAAGTGTTGCTTTGTGGCTTGAAAAAGGGGCCTACGCCGAAAATTCGTATGTTGTGTTCTGTCGTAATAAATAGCATTCTTTTGAACCTTTTTTGTGATTTCGGATCTTCAAAGTTCATTGTCAAATTCAAAATGCGTCTGTCTTCTTCTTTTTCTTCTCCTCCTCCTCCTTATTCTTCTGTATCACCGATGCATTTTTTCTTCTTCTTCTTCTTTAAAATTAGACTGTTTTACATGACCGTGGCATCAGTGAGGATGGAATGACAAAATGCTAATTACGGTACATGTGTACTTTTATACGGTGTTTTGCCGGCGTAATCATGGCTTTGATGTGGATTTTGGCAGGCTCACGGTTTCAAAGTGCACTGCAGGTATTTCCCCAGCTTCAAAGCGGTTTTGGTTTTTTCCTCTCTTTTTTCTGGACGTCCATCATCTTCAAGAGGAACCGAGTGATCGCCACTGAACTTCACTGCATGCTAAAACCAGATAGTTCGCTTCAGAGAGTACAGCGTTGCCTGCTGTTCTACTGAATGACAGTATTACTTTTTATGAATGTGACCAGACGTGTGTGCCCTTTAGTCTGATTACAGTCAATACGCTTAAAGGATTGGCTTCGAGCATCAGTGTGTTGAAGGCTGTCTGAGTCTCTGTCTGTCTGTCTGTCTGTGTCTGTCTCTGTGTCTCTCTGTCTGTCTCTCTGCCTCTGCCTCTCTCCCTCTCTCTGCCTCTCCCTCTGTCTGTCTCTCTCTCTTTCTCTCTCTCTCTCTGTCTCTCTCTCTGTCTCTGTTTCTCTCTCTCTCTCTCTCTCTCTCTCTCTCTCTCTCTCTCTCTCTCTCTCTCACACACACACACACACACACACACACACACACACGCACACACACACACACACACACACACACACACACACACACACACACACACACACACACACACACACACACACACACACACACACACACCTCCTCCTTCCTCTCTCTTTATCCCCCTCTGTATCTTTCTCTCTCGGTTACGCCTCGGCCCTACCCCAGTCAGCCCCCCTCACCACCACCACCTTCAGCGTGTTGATGTGATTGAGAAAGTCCACACCCTTGCTTGTAAACGCTTTTTGAACGTCCCATTAAAGACTCCAAACAAATGTGTGTATGGGTATCTTGGAAGGTACCCCTTGTTTGTCAATTCGTGTATACGAGCTGTTAAATACTGGTTTAAACTGTTACACATGAACGAGAATAGGTTGCCAAAACAAGCCTACCATATGCAAATTAACATGGAATTGAATGGCAAACGGTGTTGGGCATCTAGACTGAGGGATTTGTTGTGTAAATTTGGCTTTGGTTTTGTTTGGTTGCAAAAGAGTATTGGAAATGAAAGGGCATTTTTGGCAATTCTCAAGGAACGACTCTGCGACGATTTTAACGAAGAGTGGACTACCGCTATTAACAGCAGTGAGAGATTTTGTTTGTATGCATCATTTAAATCCAACTTACTTACAGAGAACTACCTTGACTTTGTTCGAATAAAACGCTTTAGAGATGTCCTCATAAAATTAAGGATGGGCGTGCTTCCTCTAAATGCAAATCGCTTTCGCTATGCCCACGGAAATGCCTCCAAAATATTGTGCAGTTTTTGTGAAACTGAAATTGAAGATGAAGTGCATTTTATTTGCTTCTGTCCGTTATACAACGAACTTCGTCAGAGATACATCCACCGGTACTTGCAAACTGAACATTCTTTTACGCTCTTGATGCAGTGTCACGAGAAAAGCTCAAGTCAAAACCTTGCATTTTTTGTATTTCATGCCTGTAAAAAACGCGATATTTACGTGCTACTGAAATAGACTGGTCATAGTCCGAGGATTCCCGTGGGGTCAAACGTCCAACGGGGCATGTGGCCGTGTGTGACTACATGTTACAAAGAGGATCGTTGAGGAAGGGACGGGTGGATGGGTGGGGATGTTGGGGGGGGGGGGGGGGGGGTAGGTTAGAGAGAGACGTGTAATCAGGCTCTTTACTAAGTTCAGATGTATGTTTTCCCACGCACTTGCGTTTAGGGCTTGCCTAGTATATCCTAGTGTTGTATCCTTTGTAGTGAATATTGTAACTTACTATGTGTCGGACTTAACGTTCATATTTTGGGTAACATTTCATACTTTATACGTCAATTACAATGAATGTGTTCCTGCTGTATTGTTAGAAGTCTTAAGCACTTGAAAACAATAAATCTTCTGACTCTCTCTGCCTCTGCCTCTCTCCCCTCTCTCTGCCTCTCCCTCTGTCTGTCTCTCTCTCTCTTTCTCTCTCTCTCTCTCTCTCTCTCTCTCTCTGTCTCTCTCTCTCTGTCTCTGTTTTTTCTCTCTCTCTCTCTCTCACACCCACGCACACACACACACACACACACACACACACACACACACACACACACACACACACACACACACACACACACCTCCTCCTTCCTCTCTCTTTATCCCCCTCTTTATCTTTCTCTCTCGGTTACGCCTCGGCCCCTACCCCAGTCCAGCCCCCCCTCACCACCACCACCCACACCCCGCCCCCACCCTCCCTCACTCCTTCAATCTGGTCCGAAATATTTAAAAAAAAAAAAAAAAAAAAAAAAAAAAAACGAACAAGAGGGGACTGAGATAAGCCGAGAAAAGCTCCTCAAATGGTCCCACATCGCCCTATCACAGAACCGTGAGAGTGTTGACAGATGTGCTCTCTCTCTCTCTCTCTCTCTCTCTCTCTCTCTCTCTCTCTCTCTCTCTCTCTCTCTCTCTCTCTCTCTCTCTCTCTCTCTCTCTCTCGCTCTCTCTCGCTCTGTGTCTGTCTCTCTGTGTCTATCTCTCTGTGTCTGTCTGTCTCTGTCTGTCTCTCTGTGTCTGTCTGTCTGTCTGTCTCTCCTATAGAGGCTTACAAGTGTCAGAAGACAAACTTAGTAATTATGTGCACATAATTACTAATCTGCATCTGAACAGTTACTAATTATATCTCAACACAACTGTAATTATGCACTTTTGACACAAAACAGCCGTTGGAAACAACACGAAAGGCTCGTGATTAGTAGCCTAATTATGTACACATAAATAGTAATTATGTTTGACATGATTACTAATTTTGTGCTTTTGACTCAGGTAAGCCGTTAACTGTACCGGTAAGTAAGTAATTTAATGTTTTGCACCCAGTCAGCCAGCATAGTTATATCAGGACGAAGTCAACTGTATAAGTCAAAAGACAGAATTAGTAATTATCTGAACACAGTTACTAATTATTTGTATGTAATTACAAATTGCACACACACACACACACACACACACACACACACACACACACACACACACACACACACACACACACACACACACACACACTGACACTGACAAACACACACACACACACACACACACACACACACACACACACACACTGACACTGACACACACACACACACACACACACACACACACACACACACACACACACACACTCACACACACACACACTCACACACTCTCTCTCTCTCACTCACACACACACACACACACACACTCGCACACACACACACACACACACACACACACACACCACACACACACAAACACGTGTACCTCAGTCAGGCAACGTAACTGACGAAAAGATTTGTAAAAACAGACAAAGCTTTTCAGCAAAGTAGGCCTAGAGATTTGAACTGACCAGACAGAAGTAGCATGACGGACACTGAGAAACGGGGGGAACCGGTTCCACTGAGGTCGCTTGGAACCTGGTCAGAGAAAGAGCGCTGACTACTGGACTAATTATGAAAAGGTCGTCGATGTGTCCCCGGGACAGGCTATAATTATCAATTCTCACGGCTCTTGCTGGTCAGTCGAGTCGCGTCAGTCTGTTAGCCTATATACACACGCTGCTAATTGGCCTCGAGTTCTTAGAGAGCCGGTTTGGCCCAGCGGTAAGGCGGTAGGCTGGTAAGCGGAAGGACCTCGGTTTGAATCCGCTTCGGTTCTCCTTCTCTTCAAAAGTTGTGGTTTGTGGACACTGTCTTGTGACTTTGTCCCTCACAGTTAAAATGGCTCTCATCGCTGCCCATCTTAATGCAGGTCATTCTGGTGGTGACGGTGTAGCGATACGTATATACTCTCCCCTCTTTCCCCACCTCCATACCCCCTTCCCCCCATTCTCCATCTCCCTAATAAACCTGATGGTTTCTGTGGAGGTTAAGCACCATGTTTACCTTGTCTCGAGTTCTAGCATCTTCTGCAGATGACGTACGCACGTACGTACGACGTCAACGATGCTTGGAGCTTGATCGCGTCACTGGTTCCCCTGGCAACACCCCCTCCCCGACTCTCCCCATACCCCCCATCCCCCCACTCCCTCGCTCCCCAGCACAGTAAGTAAGTAAGCATGATGCTTAGCGTCCACAGAAACCGTAAGGCTAATCAGGGACGGGGAGAAAGGGGTGGAGGGGGAGCTAACCACTTATGTAGAATCACATGCGAGCGCAGTGAGTCTGCT
>CAUZXP010000438.1:33461-50080 GCA_963584105.1 Alviniconcha strummeri | reverse complement strand
CAAAAGCATGTTTTCAGTAATTTACGTAATTATATAAAACGAAAAATAATTTTAAAACGAAATAAATCCTAAACATGACGACATACCATTCTACATAAACAAAACAAAACAAACACGCAGAAACGTGGTCGAAATATCTGTCTCTGGCTATGGGTCTCTGTCTCTGTCTCTCCTTTTCTGTCTGTCAGTCTGTCTCTCCCCATTTACAGAACTTCAAACAATTGGAGTGCAAAAATAAACTGCATATCAGAGATCGTAATCAATGAAAAAGAAGCGGACATGGAAGAGAAGCGATAACTCCCTGTAGTAAAAATACCATTTTCACTCGGAGTTTGCTCAAGAAAAATAAACTTGCACTTCCAAAGGGGGGAAAAAATCTATGTGAGCAATAATGTGATGAAAATCGGGTCAGAATGTCAAACAAGACGGCGGGAGTGTGGCACATGGAAATCCATTCAGAAGGGGACCCCTACACAAACAACGGAGATCGGAGGTGACTGTTGACGGAAAAACCGTTTCCTATTATCTCTCGCTCAGCCTCTCTCGTTCTCGTTCCTTTCTCTATCTTCAGATCTGAAAAACCGCTTCCTATTCTCTCTCTCTTTCTCTCTGAGCTTTTAACTTTGTCTGACTATATGAGTCTGTCTGTCTGTCTGCATCTTTTTGTCATCGTCTCTCTCCCAGTGTCACCCTTTTCCTACCCCCCCCCCCCCCCCCTCCCCCCCGGTCCCCCCCGATCACTTGTATATCGTCAGATCAACGACAACAACAAAAAAACGACCACAAACAAACAACAAAATCACCACCACCACCACCACCAAACAACAACAACAAACAACAACAACAAACAACACACACACACACACACACACACACACACACACACACACACGCGCGCGCGCGCACACATGCAAGCACGCACACAGAGCAAAGAAGGCGGACTAAAGAAAAATAAGACCAAACAACAAGAGCAGGAACAAGACTGAAAAGCACCGAGGTGTATGAAAATGTGATGTAGTGAGTGCTGGGTAAACGAGGTATGTACACCTTTTCTTCTAAAGTTAGTTAACAATCATATTGCAACTACTTCTACTATAACAACTAAGCAAACGCTTAACTTACACGTGTGGTGAGCATATCTCATGTGCAGAATATCACAGGCATGTATGTAGTGGTACAATGTCTTCTCTATCAAATCCTGAGGTTCATAGCCGGTCAGCGCTGCTACCCTGCAAACAACGGGTGCATTGGACAATAGCATTGTATCATCAAAGGCACACAACACACACACACACACACACACACACACACACACACACACACACACACACACACACACACACACACACACACACACACAAAGGAGAAGGAAGCGGGGGAACCGGGGAAGGGGAGGCGGAGGGGGGGGGGGCGAGAAAAAGGAGTTTGTACTCGGATTTTAACGTCCTGTCAATCGCACAGGGTAATCTCAGGATGACGGAGAAGAAGAGAAAGAAGAAGAGGAATGAGGAGAAGAAGAAGGACAAGGAAAAGAAAAGAAAGAAGAAGAAGCAGGAGGGAGAAGAGAAGGAGAAGAAGGGGGGGAAAGAAAAAAAAAAAAAAAAAAAAAGGAGGGGGAAGAGAAGGAGAACAAGGAGGAGGTGATGGGGAAGAAAAATACGAAGAAGAAGAAGAAGAAGAAGAAGAAGAAGAAGAAGAAGAAGAAGAAGAAGGAGGAGGAGGAGGAGGAGGAGGAAGAGGAGGAGGAGGAAGAGGAGGAGGAGGAGGAGGAGAGTTAGTTCTTGGATTTTAACGTCCCATCAACTACATAGGGCATCTTAGGCAGCTGACCTCAGGACGAGCTACTTGGAAAGAAGAAGAAGAAGAAGAAGAAGAAGAAGAAGAAGAAGAAGAAGAAAAGAAAGAAAGAAAGAAATAAAGAAAGAAATAAAGAAAGAAAGAACAAGAAAGAAAGAACAAGAAAAAGAAGGAGGAGAAAGCGGAAGAGAAGAAGGAGAAGAAGACAGATACACAGATAATGATGTTTAAAGCCAAGTCAACCACAGAAGAAGAAGACGACGGCGACCACGACACTCACCTAGCGTCGAGGAAAATGAGAGCTTGAGATCGAGCGACGCTCGGAACATGAACATGTCCGAGAACATCTTGATCTCGGTAATGGCGGAGGGGGGGTAGTGAGTGACCCACGGCCACCAGACCCACGTTCTGGTAGCAGCCGTCGTAGGGCGCGATATCCATGGTGTACTGCTTGATCTTCAGGTAGCCGAGCAGTGGATCACCTGCCGTGACATACAGGTAGCGATGCGTCACAACGGTCATGACAGGATAGTAATGATTCTACTCCTCTCTCTTCTTCCTCCTCCTCCTACTACTACTAAAAATAATAATAATGAAATATTTATAAAGCGCGAACCTCTAACATGAAAACAGAGCTCAGAGCGCTGTACAAAATTCAGATATAAACTACATCCACGTTGTACTTACCACCTGAAGCGGATAACGACAATAACAGTGTTTACAAGCAATTTCAGTCACAAGAAGATAAACAGATAAGATCTACGTTACACGCATATGGACACGGTTTTAAATGCAGTGGTTGACTGAACAGAATACCACATGTTTAATTACATGTGTATGGTCGTGTGTGTGTGTGTGTGTGTGTGTGTGTGTGTGTGTGTGTGTGTGTGTGTGTGTGTGTGTGTGTGTGTGTGTGTGTGTGTGTGTGTGTGTGTGTGAACTGAACTACATGGATCTCGACAAAGGTTAGTTAACAAGTTAGGCCTTGGAGTTTAACGCCCTGTCAACCGAACAGGGTCATCTCAGGGTCGACAACGGTTCACTAGCTTCGGCAGCACTGTTCATAATAAACATCACAAGTGGCTTGGCTTGGCTTTGGTTAAACTTGCCTTGTTTCAAAGGCATACAATATTGAGGTGGGCTGGTGGAGGGAGGTGGGAGGAGGGGTAGGTGGGGGGGGGGGGGGGGCTTCTTAAGAACGGGGTAGAGCGCCTATGGGTCCTCCAGAGCGCTTAGATGCCATCTCGAACTCAAGATGAATTGAAACTTCACGGCAACTAGCCGAAACTAGTCCCGCTAGCCGTAGCCAGCCGGGATATTATGATAATGCTAATTGCAAATTAACATCGGCTTGATTGGACAACCCTTATGAGCGGGATTTCCGCTCTCCTTCGTCGATAGCCGCCGATAAGCTGTCCCTCCTAAGTTTCATGCGGACAATTAACTCGAATTCAAAAGAAAAGATCCTGGTGTTTGAAAGTGAGAAGTCTGGCGGTGCTCCGTACTGTCGCCTACTACTCGCCCAGCACGTGCGAAACATCAAACGGAGTCCCAGTAGTTCTTATCGGGCTCGTTAGCGTCCTTGACGTCGGGCAAAAACTCGACTGATACGACGACGTCCATGAGCCGGAACGTTTAAAGAAGCAGTCGTCGATCATCGCTCTCTGTAGTGTTGATAGTCACTCTGCCTTCCACAGCCAGTGAAGGGCGGCAACGGCAGAGAGAGAGAGAGTGGGGGGGGGAGAAGAGAGAGAGAGAGAGAGAGAGAGAGAGAGAGAGAGAGAGAGAGAGAGAGAGAGAGGGAGGGAGGAAGGGGGGAGAGAGAGAGAGAGAGAGAGAGAGGGAGAGAGAGAGAGACACACACACACACAGACAGAGACAGAGAGACAGAGACAGAGTGAGACAGAGAAAGAGACAGACAGAGACTCAGAGAGACAGAGACAGACACAGAGAGACAGAGACAGAGAGACTGGCAGAAAGAGGTGGAAAAGGGGCGGGGGTGGGGGGAGTGCACATCTTATGCACAGTCATTCTAACGGGTGACTGCAGAGTTTAATAATAGTAATAATGCATTCTTTCATGTACTATTTCTCCAATCTGGAGCCCATAGCCCGTACAATAGTTAGTAACCACATGCAATAGTTTGTAACCAAGAGTTGTTCTACGACTTCCAAGCCAACAGCAGACGACTGTACACGCGACTGTCTCTGGCACAAAGCCGGGGACATCACACTATCGATCGTCTAGAGGACAGAGGCCGCAGAAAGAGGAAGCGCTCGACGACCTTCTTTCAAAGGACAAGAAAGGGCCATCGTCAATCAGACCAATCCTGGAACTGTTTAACGTTGGGGGGAAAAAAAATAAAAAAAATACTTCTGAGAATCGGGATGGAGCGCATAAAATATTACGGGTTTTCCGAGCGCATATTTATATACCATCTCAGAACTGAACTGAACTGACCTGAACTGTGGATAGCAGAGGAAAGGAAACACCTTTAAACACCGAGGATCAAGGAAAGCTGAGAAAACCCACACCAAGGTTGAGGGTGACCTACAAGGCAGTCACGAACTACGAACCTATCAGCGTTATTAGATCACGCCTACATTTTTTGGCTCCTGTTCCCAGGCAGAGAGTTCACCTTTTCAACAGCTGCTGCGTTGGATATGGTGGACGCAGGGAGCGGAGGGGCTAAAGGCGACAATCTGGGCCCCAGTGGGAAAATGTGTTGTATCTATCTGTTCCCAGCGAGAACAAAACGATTAGAGCGCCCTAAGCGTTCCCTTTGTTATCAAGAGCAGCCCATAAAAAAAACATAGCGCTACCCAGCCAACTTCGCACGTGTTTCCAATTAGACGGAAGGGAGCAGTTTCAAAGTTTCAAGCCAAACACGCAGCAACCATCACAAGCAATTCCGCCGGTAGCCTCGTCTTCGTCCCGTAATGAGCTTCCCACTTTGCGCCTGTGCTGTTGCGTCATGATCAGACTTGAAAGTCGATTACTTGTGAAGCTAAACACGTGTTTCAGCGAAGCATCATACGGTCGGCGTGTAAAACCTACTGGTAGTCCCAGCGTTGCACAGCTACCTCTGCCTTCACGTCTCTGCTGTGCTGACCCACACATGAAATGCAAGCACTTCGAAACAAAAAAGTGTGACTATGCAGAACATTTACTACAATATTATGTTGAAAATTGTAGCAGTAGTCCCAATTATGTTGTTTTGTTTTTTGTTTAAGTGAATGAGAAGTCATGAGGTGTATAGTAGCTGGTTGAGTATGGCCACAGTATTAAAAAAGGAAAACAAATCATTGTTTTAATTGAACACAAATTCCAATTAATAGGTCTTCACGGTCTCTGCTATAATATATATATATATCATAGGCAACAAGTCTGACCTTGTATCCACCCGCTGTGAGACCTGCGTTGCGCTTGGCAAGAACACATTTCATTCGCAGGAAAAAGGACCTCTCGATTTCTATATCTGGCGACAAATAAAACACACAATGTTCTCTTACACAGTCACAATTTAAGACGATGGGAAACAAACACAAGAAGAACATGTTAAAAACGTTAAACAACAAAAATATACTAAATATACCGTCTACCCCCCCCCCCCCCTCCCCTTCCCATAATCAAAGTATCTGTCATTATCGATGTAAAATGTATAAATAAAATAAGACTATCTCCAGCAATTCATACAGTTACACTTACATCAGTGCAGCGAGGAACGAAATGACCGCTTTTTTCTTTTACTGAAAGTCTTTTGAACGGACTGATCTTAAGATTGTGGAATTAACCAAATATGGGGGAGAAAACTAACAGAATTATGGAGAACAAAACTGATACGGAGAGACAAATAACTATGGAGATGACACGTCACAGTGCATACCTTGCAGTATATGGGCGTGGTACGGATGGTGGACGGTGAGCAGAGCGGTCATCTCGTCGTGGTCAGCCGGGTGGATGTACTCGTAGATACTTCCACCTGTCAACTCCACCTGCACAGCGATCAGCAGACTCTGTGACATCACCACTAACATCTAGCAACGGGAAGGTATAACTCAGTAACACCATACACTTTGGAGAAAGCTGGGTTGAAGAAGAAGAAGAAGAAGAAGAAGAAGAAGAAGAAGAAGAAGAAGAAGAAGAAGGAGGAGGAGGAGGAGGAGGAGAAGAAGAAGAAGAAGAAGAAAGAGAAGGAGGAGGTGGAGGAGGAGGAGAAGAAGAAGAAGAAGAAGAAGAAGAAGAAGAAGAAGAAGAAGAAGAAGAAGAAGAAGAAGAAGAAGGAGGAGGAGGAAGAAAAGGAGGAGAAGAAGAGGAAGAAGAAGAAGAAAAAGAATTAGGAGGAGGAGGAGGAAGAAGAGGAGGAGAAGAAGAGGAAGAAGAAGAAAATGGAGAAGAAGAAAAACAACTATCACAAGAAGACGTAGTAGAAGAAGAAGCATAACAAGAAGAAGAAGACGGAAAGAAAAAGAAAAAAAGATGATGAAGATGAACAAAAACAACAATAGCATCAACAGCAACAACAAAGAATACAATAATAGTTTGGCACCTTGGCGAAAACCATATTTCTACGAACAAAAACAAACAAACAAAACAAACAACAACAACAACAAACCTAAAATCTGTTAAACAGTCAAATGTTTAACAAACAAACAAAAACCAAACCAAACAAAACAAATTTAAAAGCAAGTTTCTTTTGCTTGCACGGTACCAACAGAATTTAAGCTAAGACGTAATACTTCATTACAAATACACTTTGGCAAGCCCTAAACAACGAACGTTCCTCCTAATCTCAAAAACAAGCTCGTGTTTTTATTTCTTTACATGCTCGATTCACTTGACTGCCGCAGGTCTTCCCATTCATGCACCTTGTGCATCTCAGTTGCTGTGCATGGATTCATCGTGCCTTTGGCTGTTTTGTCTTGCAAACTATGCACATGTAAAAGTATCCCTTGTAAATCGTAAAACCATCTTTGGGCCAGTCAGTGGCCATCATAGGAAGTATACGCGAAAGGATATCCCAAGTAAATAATAAAAACAACAACAACAACAAAACAGCAGCAGCGGTAGCAGCGGTAGCAGCAGCAGCAGCAGCAGCAGCAGCAGCAGCAGCAGCAACAACAACAACAACAACAACAACACACACCACCAACAATAACAACAACAAAAACACACCCACCCACACACACACGCACGCACGCACGCACGCACGCACGCACGCACGCACGCACAACCACCACCACCACCACCACAGTATATTAACCTTTCTGTAGGCTACAAGATTAAAGTTAGTACATGCGACTTGAACTACCTGTGAAAGGCCAAGGTGGACGGAGGCAGTCTCAGAGATGTACATGATCTTGCCGTCAGGCGCAACCACGAAGATAAACCCATCCAGTGTCTGCAAAGCCAAACAAAGCATCGTTAGCACTGCTGCCTGTTAAAGTCGTCTTGCAGGAGAGAGGGTCTTAGTTAGTTAATTGGAAGCCCCGAAAAAAGAGAAAGGATTAACAACTGAGTCAGTTTGTTGGGTAAAGCCGTCTGGACATGATGACTGGCACTGAACACAGCCCTGTTGTACGATCAAAGTCTCTCTCTCTCTCTCTCTCCTTCCTCCCTCCATTCCCTCCACTCTCTCGGTCTCTCTCTGTCTCGCTGTCTCTGTCTCCCTCTGACTCTTTGTCTCTGTCTCTCTGTGTCTCTCTCACTCCCCTGTGCTAACTTTCACTCTTGATGAAACAAAAACCTGGCATCGATTTTGGACCACCGGCTTGATGCTTGCGGAATCTGCCCACGAGACTTCAAGCATACACAGGCTGCGTCACTGGCGTCATGTTTGTCTATGAAAATCACCAAGCCCTTGACAAGCGCTGCTCCGAAGGGATTTACATTTTCAACTTTTGTTTCCAGAGGAGAAACCAGGACTGGAAACCCGGGGCCGGCACAGGGAATCGGAAATGCCGCCGGAGACTGACACAGAAGTAAATGATTCGCTACAAAGGGACTATTGAGCTACCGACCTATATTTACTTCTGTGTGCGTGCCCGGTCTCAGAACAATTGCACAGAGAGAGAGAGAGAGAGAGAGAGAGAGAGAGAGAGAGAGAGAGAGAGAGAGAGAGAGAGAGAGAGAGAGACGGTTTGGGGGGGGGGGAGGAGGAGGGAGGATAGGGAGTTCTGCAAGCACTGAAGCTGATGCTGATCCCAATTCGTGAAGTGAAATTAATTCATTCAACAAATTCTGAGGCACAAATGGCCAACACATTCAATTCGCGGCGACAACCCTAATGATCATTGAAATTTGGGTCACAGAAAAAGGGAACGAGATTACTCGACTGACTAATTAATGACTTTAAAAACGGCTGCTGACAATTCGGCGTAATCCACTCAGCAGGAAGACCTTGTCAACCCAACCAACGCGGCTCTTGGCAGGTCAAAAAGCCATCAGATGGAACTCTGGAAGCGCCAAACCGAGAAACAATCGAACAACTTAAAGGTGATTCATCGGATTAAAAGGGCTGACAAACAATTGTCAGCGTGGCACTTTGATGGAGTCTGCGATCTTCGAAACACAGATACCCTTGCTTGTGGAATCCGATGACATTTTGACGTTCAAATCTCACAAGGCACACAGATGCACTGTTGCTTGTGGAATTTTGATAACGTCCGAAATCAGATCTCATTCATGGGGGCTGGGGTGTGTGTGTCTGTGTGAGGGGGAGTTGGGGGTGGGAGAGTGGGGGGTGGGTATTGGTGGAAAGCTCTTCCGATGAGAGTAAAGGGGAAGCTTTGGAGCTCTCTCTCGTCTCTTTCTCCCCTCCCTGTTTCATCAGGGGGCGAGATTGAAAGGATCTTCCGATGTGAGTGGGGAAGGAGCTTTTTTGTTGTTGTTGTTGTACCCAGTGCTCGCCCAGGAATACATTCCGCACGTTTCGCTGTGGGAAAATACAATTAAAGCAGAAACACACGATTAACCGAATACATTTTCTTTTTAACTGTTTTAAAATCTAGCTTAACCGACGCAGCAACAACCACAACAACAAAACTGAAACCCGCGCCTCCCGTTCCTCCACCCCACGTATAAGAAATCCCACCTCCCTGCCAATTTCCATTTTTAGACAGATTGATCACGAAGTCTCGCGACTGTTAACCGGAAGCTTCGTTAGGTATGCGCGCGCATGACTCGTAATGTGACTTCCGGACAATTACGCGCCCTTGGCCGACAGCAAGGGAGCCAAATCCCGTGTCAGTGGCTGCAGGCTTGACAGGGGCTTGCAGAATGTGTATGTAGAGATAACGGCCTTCACCAGCCTCTCGTCACAGCGCTGAAGGACAAGGGCTGGGGACAAGTGACGGCCAATGACCAGGATTACCCACGAATTAGTGTCATTCAGCGCCCTTCTGGACGCTCTTCTTTCTTCCTTTCTTTCTCTCCAGCTCCCACCCCTCACCCTGCCCCCACCTATTTCAGTAAACGTGAAGGGTTGTTTGTGTAAGAAGAACTCAAGGGTGCGTATTAGTTCGCCTTTCGCTGGCGGTAGGTGTTGGCGCATGGTCGGCCGTCAAAGCAGGGAGGGAACGGTGTGAACAGCGCAGCACCAGGACATGGACATTTAAAAACAGGTACAGAAAATTCAAAACGTTTCACCGTGAGCCGGTTTGGCCTAGCTGTAAGGCGTTATGCTGGTAAGCAGAGGGACCTCGGTTCGAATCCGCTTCGACTCTCCTTTCTCTTCAAAGGTTGTGGTCTATGGACACTGTCTTGTGACTTTGTCCTCACAATTATGAAACATTAAAATGGCTCTCATCGCTGCGTATCTTAATGCAGGAGCATTCTGGTGGTGACAGTGTAGCGATAGGTATATAATCCTCCTCTCCCCCCACCTCCATACCCCCTCCCCCCTTCACCCCGTCCTTAATAAGCGTTATAGTTTTTGTGGACTTTAAGCAACATGTTTACTTACTATAATGATTCACCATTTTGTGAGCAAGCTGCTAAGAACAGGCAGAGAAAACTGACAATATTAACAAAGCTTAACCCCCGAACAACAATAACAACAACAAAACAGCAACGGAAAACGGGCGGAGAGACGTTTGAGATGAACGGGAAATTGTGTACCTGGTTATTTGCAAGAAGGCTTGAATTTAAAAAAATTAAAAATTCTCGGGGGAGTTTTGAAGTTACTGTCTGCTCTTGATTTGGCTTCATCCTGATATAACTGTTATGGTTGACTGGGCGTAAAACAAAGCAATCATCTATCTTGATTTGGCGGCATTTTGTTCAGCAAAAAAGCAGGTCTACTAATAAAAATTGCGCAATAATTTATTGACAATCGCCATTGATGTATATTATTACCATTAAAACGGGTAATGAGAATAAGTACACATTACACGACCAGTGTACCATACGTGTCATCGATGGATTGACTGTTGGAATATTGCATCTCGAAGCAAATTAATTTCGTCTACGAAGTGAAAAATCCACCTGTATACAAATCAGCCCTTGATGTAAGCATTGACTTATTGCTGTCAAGGAGTATAAATTTCAAACAAAGACAGCATGTTTGTATTTAAAGTATGATGGATAATGCCGTACACTGAAAATTGTACGGTTCCAGAGTTGCTGCTGTGATAGTCTAAGCTTTATAATTTGCTTTTGAGATTATTGCGACCAAAGCTAAAACTTCATGTCAGTATGTTACAATAACTCAGCAAGACTATAAGCTATAGAAGGGCCAAGGTCTCTTCCCTATCAATCGCCAGATGACTTCTGTTCTCACTACTTCAGGGGACAGAATCATCCGAGGTAACAGTCTTGATCGTGTTTCAACGAACAGACCAAGGAAATATTCTTCATCATCATACAACGAATCGCCGAAAGTAATATTCTTAGTCATCATACAAAGAATCGCCGAAAGTAATGTTCTTGGTCATCATACAAAGAATCGCCGAAAGTAAAATTCTTAGTCATCATACAAAGAATCGCCGAATATAATATTCCTGGTCATCATACAAAGAATCGCCAAAAGTGATATTCTTGGTCATCATACAAAGAATCGTCTAAAGTAATATTCTTGATCGCTATACTCGACCAGAGTAATGTTCCTGATTGTCAACGAATCGTCCAAAGTAATATTCTTGATTATCAAACAACGAATCGACCAAGGTTCCTTGATCATCAACGATGATTGTCAACGAAGCTTTCAAAGCAATATTCTTTATAGTCATAAGACGAGTCGTTCAAGCTAACGGCCACATTCTTGACCGCCGTATCACGATGCTGACATTTTGCAACAGTAATCCTAAAAAGGGCAAGAAGAGGGAAAGTTTTCAGTGGTCTTGGCATACATTTATAAAATTATCAAAATCCTTTGGTATCCGATTCCGAGATGTAAATGATGACGATCCACACTACCACCCGCGAGCTGGTGGAGGTCAAAACCTGGGTGTCAGAGGTCAGCACGTGAAAGCCAGGAGCAGCACGCGCTCGCACGAGACGTCATGCTCGTTTATCTGCCCTTCTCCATTCGGCAAAGGGACGTGACTCCGCATAGGGGTCGCTCGTCTGTTGCAGAATTACCGCGCTTTGCAATTATCTATTCATGAGATTGGGCCAGGCTGTTTGCCACGGTCCCCCACCCCACCAAGACTGAGCAAAGGGATCGATACGATGTCCAAGGATCGGTTCGACGCTGGCCAGGTTTTCAGCGAGGATTGGTAGATAAACGTTCGTCAGAGGATGTCAGCTGCATTAAGGGAGGGGAAAGGGGGATGGAATGGGGAGGAGGGGAGAAGGGAAGGCGGTGGGGGGGGGGGGGGGGGGTGAGAATGGTCAAATTGGTTGGAGGGAAAAAGACTGGCGCAGTAGGCTTTGGCTTGGGAAGCTTGGTCTTATTCTCATGAAGAAGAGCAAAAAAATGTAATGATCATCCGGTCTCTCACATAAAAAACAAAAAACCGTAATTGTCATGTTTTGAGCGTCTCTTGAGAATCTTGTACAAACGGTTTTGTCGCCGGACCCACTGTTACGTCTAAAGCTCGACCGAGGCATCAGGCAGTTTCAAAGATCTCAGTTAAACTGACTCCAAAAAATGTCAACATTAAGGTTCCCGCAAAGGCCAATTATACGTCTCTACTTTCAGTACAAATTCAGGACATTTTGAGGCATTTTGATTATTGTGTCCTAATACGCAGCAGCTAAAGAAAATCTGAATCCGACTGGATAAGACTTTGTCAACAAAAGTCAAGAAAACGCCACGTTGAGTTACGTATTTCCTAAGCCGGCTTGCCTTTGAAATTTTGTAAGTTTACTTAAGAGTAGCATGAAAGAGCAGAGTTCAGTCATTGCAGGAACTGTTATCTTCAGGAAATGTTTGACAGATCTCAAGTTAACCGCATCTCACAAAAGCCAGCGGTAGAGTTTTTCCCAAGTCCAGAAATGCGTGAATTATCTCCTACGGATTTTAGCAGAAAAAAAAGAAAGAAAGAAAAAGATCGTGGCCATGTAGGTACCACTCAGGCAACGCCTAGCTTTGATCAGACAAGATACTGTGGAGAAAAACGACACAACTTGCAGTCTTGCTTTACCAACACCCGTGGACCTTGCCTGTAGGTTAACACCCCAAAACTGGAAGGCGACTCAACGAAAATTATTATCGTGCAAAGTTTAAAGAGGCTCCCGTGAAACCTACAAACTGCAAACTTTCTCCGAGAAGATTTTTTTTTTAAATCACCTTTAATTCTTGTTGCGTTTTTTGTTTGTTCTCACGGCCGCAATGGACTCGTCATTGCATACACGTAAATGTGCATGATTTTTCACTGATGTGAGTAAAACATTAACATTTGCAAACAGTAAGCGGTCTTTAAGAAAGGACAGAAGAGGTTGCCCGTAACAAGGACACACTGTAGATTCAAGCACAGTCTGTATCGGATTTTACTTGCAAATATGCCAGCCTCGGAAGGTTTACACTCAACACACGCACGCACACGCACGCACGCACACACGCACGCACGCACGCACGCACAAACACACACACACACACACACACACACACACACACACACACACACACACACACACACACACACACACACACACACACACACACACACACTTCTGACGAAGCTGCTGTAAAGACATTTCCATGACCGCAGGCAGACTAAAAAGAAATCAGTGGAAGACTGACGTCTCACTACGTTTATTCTATTGATCTCTGGGGCTTAACTTCTCTATGCCTCTGCTGGAAGAAGACTGAATTGGACACTTTCAAACTCAGTAAATGAATTGAGGGGTTTCTTCTGAATATAGTTCTATTTTTCTCTCTTTATCTCATTCTATAGGGTGGGCTTCCTCGATCATATCAATTATCCACACTCCTGTGTATATATGTGAGAGGTGGGTTTTTATATTTGTGTATTTTTGTAAGCCACCTGGGCTCCACAGAGATGGGGCGCAAAAATATCCATCATTATTATTATTATAACAACAACAACAACAAAACAGTTCCAATCGAAAAGCCTTTTCTGGAAGGGCGGGGAGGGGGAAGGGTGGGGGGTGGGGCAGGTGTATTAGTTTAGTTTTGCTGTTGTCTGCTTTTCCCGCTGTTCCAAACAACTAAGGAAAACCTCGGAAGCCTGCTAAAAGCCTCCCAAGACGACTACAGAAAGCAGAATCTACAGTACGCATTCTAGCCGCAAAGCTGGCGTGCAGGCTTATGTTTGGACCAACTTTCCGGCTAGAATATATAGTGTGTATTCCGTTTCGTTTAGCCGTCTTGGGTTTTTGGATTCCAGGAAGGCCAGCAGCTTACCTGCAGTAAATGGGAGCCCAGCTCTTTCTCCATGGGAGTGCGAGGCGGTGTCCTGTGTCCCCAGGCATCCCCAAGACCTGTCACACACAGAACGTGCAACACGTTCAAAATTACTCCTCCATCAACAACATAGATCAATATAGCAAACAAACAAGTCATATAAACACACACACACACACACACACACACACACACACACACACACACACACACACACACACACACACATGCACTCA
This sequence comes from Alviniconcha strummeri, assembly GCA_963584105.1. Taxonomy (NCBI): domain Eukaryota; kingdom Metazoa; phylum Mollusca; class Gastropoda; family Provannidae; genus Alviniconcha; species Alviniconcha strummeri. Next base: position 36,238 of record CAUZXP010000438.1, on the reverse strand, counting down.
CACACACACACACACGCACGCACGCACGCACGCACGCACGCACGCACGCACACACACACACGGCACACACAACAACAAACCACTACCCCCCCCCCCCCACACACACCCGTTATTTAAAAACAACAAGAACAGCAACAAAAGCTCAGACATTTCTAAAACTAAAAACAACAACAACAACAACAACAACAACAACAACAAGCAAACAAGAAGGCAGGAAAATGAATAAACCAAAAGCAAGCACCTAAGACAAAGACGAAAATTAGAACATGGAAACAACAACGGCAACGACAGCGACAGCGACAGTCCGGTCGGCGACCCAGTGTCAGCTAAGTTTCCAAACAAATTTGAAACACAAACAGCAGCAACAAACGCATGACAATTAACAAGAAGCAGAACAATATGAGAATGAGAGTTTCAGCTTGCTGATCACAACACTCCAATTCCTCTCCCCGCCCCACCCATTTATTACTTTCATGAAAATCTTAGATGTGATAGCCAATGTCATGGGATTAAAATTAGAATTAAAACTAGAACTTCAATTTTTTCAATACATTTTTACTCATCCCTTGTGGGAAACTGGCCTTAATAACCTGGGTAAGGCGCAGCCGCAAGAGCAGCGCTACCCATTCCTACAACTGTAGGCTTAATTTTCGAGTGTCCAAGCAATGGTATGACTGTCAGTGGGTTGAAATTATCAACTATAAAATGCGCGCAGTTGTTCGTACATGCTATTACACATGGGGGCTGTGCGAACACCGTAAGAGAGTCTGCACTGAAATTGACTCTGGGAGAAAAATCCCTGACCACACAGGGGAATCGAACCTGCGTCAGTATTGCGCGGCCCGGCAATTTGGTCCGGCGCTCTACGCCTTCACGCCCGTAAAGTGTTCCTGAAAGTACATCAGTCATCTCGACTGACAGGGAAGATCACAATGCCCCGAGGAGGAGAGGGCTGTTTTTCCTGCGCCAAAATCTCGCTCTTTATCCCCATCATGAGCAACACTTCTCCGTCTCCGGACATTATTGTCTCCTCATTAGCGCCACCCCTGGAAACTCCCCAGAGTCTGCTGGAGGGGCTCACAGAAAACGGGGCTGCCTGCTGGCACCGATTCCATTGTGATTAAAACGATGGGGCATAGCGAATGGCTATCTTATCGAGCCCCCGCCACGAAGTAATCGATACCAAAATTAGCCCTGTGTTGACTCGCGAATACGCTTTGAAGTCAGGCCGCCTCGATGTGAAAGCGAGGCCTCCCAGACCGGAAGTGGGTCGTCTTGAGCGTCCCGGGCATACGCTCTCAGTGAGCGGTTATCTCCACCTAATTTGTTGAAGGATATGGCGCGGAAAAATTGTCAGATATAGCCGCGACGGCAAAATTATGAGATCTAAGTTTACTGTTTACAGACGTCTGGTTACAAGATGTGTGGTCCGTAGGAAAACCTCGTTGTTTTAAACAACACTATAGTCTTCTCCTTCTTGTTTTAATCCTTTTAACTGATTGTTCCTGCATTCTACTTTTCCGTTCGTCCTTTTTATGGAATGTTTTCAAACTACATGTGTTTCGTGTTGTGTATCGGCGCCTTGTAATTTGCATTAGAGAAAATTCTTTAATGTGGTCGAAGAGAGTATGAAAATCTCAGCAACGGTGGCATTGCTGTCTTTGCTCTTGTACACTACAGTTACAGAATGTGTAGTTTTGTTGACTCTTGTTTCGTAACAAGAATATTTACATTTCTCAGTGTCAAAGTCGAGGACCACAACGTGTCCTTGAACCGTTTCTGGAAAAGTTGCTCTTCAAGCGATGATGACACTGCCAAGACCACCCATCCCAGCACCCGTTATTTGCTTTTGGGGTGGCTGCAACACATTCTGCAGTTCTGCCCCATATACAAGGAAGAACGGATACAGAACTGGCTCCAAGGAGCCACGCCATCAAAAGTAATAATAAAAATATATGTATATAAAATCTGGGGCCCCAAGGAAGACCTGCTACAGACAACCAAATTCATCCATACCATCAAGCTAGACGCCTGATGCCGAAGAAGAAGAAGAAGAAGAAGAAGGTGGCTGCAACAAACTCAGTCTTGCAGTAAAAATTATGTGTTTTACTCCCCCTCCCCCTCCAAGTCTCCCAAGGTACAGTGAAGTCACAAGCTTACACTTTAATTCGTACTTGAAGCTAGGTCAGTGCACATGAGCAAACTTAGTTTATATATCCAAACAAGCGTAGAAATCGTCACCCTCGCTGCGACAGATTATAAAATTACCGCCCCCCCCCCCCCCACTACCCTCCCCCCTTTCCCCTTACCCCTCCCTTGTTCCTTCTTTCCTTTGCCGGCGTGAGATCATAACCCTCGGACACTGACGGGTCAGTGCAATGCAAACTTGTCCAAGTTCTCGAACCCCGCACCCTTCGCTCCAAAGCCATTGAGCAGCGAGGCCTTTCATGTTGATCGGCACACCTCGGCTCCCCAAAGACCATCAGCTCTAGGTAGTCCCACCTCCGCGCGATCGCGGTCGCAGACAAACAACGTCACAGTAACACGATAGGCTTTGGTCGCCTGTTGGAAAGTGAGACCTTTTATCGCCGGGCCCTTGATTAAACACGCCGGCAAGACAGGTAATTTACTCTCCCCTTCGCTCCGGTCCTCTCCCCTTGCCTCTGTTTGAAGCTCGACTTGTTTGTTAATTTTCCGCGCTCTTGGAAAACGGCTCTCTCTCATCAGCAGCCCCCTAAAGGTCCATCTCGGTGTTTTCTCTTCACACGAAAAGCTCT
>CAUZXP010000438.1:18078-33261 GCA_963584105.1 Alviniconcha strummeri | reverse complement strand
ACAAAAGAGGAAAGAGAAGGAAAAAAAAAAGGGGAAAAAAAAGGAAGAAGCTAAAAGTGTGTGTGTGTGTGTGTGTGGGGGGGGGGGGGGGGGTAGGGAGGGCGACTGGCCTCCTTAAATATGGATCTAAATTGAAAACGAAGTAATAAATCCAGAGCGCTGCTTGCATAATTTCTAAAAATAATTATAAAAAAAAAAAAAAAATGATGAATCGCATGCGAACAGCTCGGTAAAGCATATTTTCCAGATGCTGGCTCATTCAGTCTCTTTTCCAGTGCAAAGAGTTTGCGAAAAGAAGTCTCTCGCCACGCTAATGAGTATTAATTTTTTTTCAGTGCAAACCGTTTCCCAGTTATTGTTCTCTGGACTGAAAGACAGCGCATGTGGGAAGGAGTAACACTCACTCGACCCTTCGCCAACAACCTCAAAAGAAACCCTTTCGCCGCGTCTCTTATTTAGTAGAAAAAAGTTATCAGTGCCCAGTTAGCACTTCGTAATTGGCGGCCATCTTGCTGATTTGCTGCTTGACCTCTCCAGAAGTCGGAGACTCAAAGGAAAAATAACTCTGCGGTCGGTTCCGGTTTCACACAAAGAGTTCCCAGGCCACTTGTCTTGCACTTGATAACAGCAACACACTGTGTACATCGCCTAAGAGCCACCAGTAACGATTCCTTTGTTTCTGTTTTGGCCGGTGAAACGTTATTGGGACTGCTTATAGTTCTGCTGAATCTGGTTCGTTAAGGGCATGTTGGCGTAAGGCTCAGCCAGCTGGAGGGCGCGACGGTTTTGAAGGCAGCTTTATTTCGAGTTTACAACAACGCTGACGCAGAAGCCCTGACTGACCTCGCCGTTCGCGACAATGTAAACGACTACACGCATCGTACACGACATTTTTGATGTTGGTCACATGCACAGTGCAACTTTCGGGCTCAGTCGCTCTCTGCCAGGGTCATACTCAGATGATGATCAAAATAACAACAGCAATACTACTACAACCACCACTACCACAATCACCACCACCACCACCACCACAACAACAAAGACAACAAAAACTACTACTTCCACCACCACCACCACACCACTACTACTACTACTACTGCTACTACTACTACTACTACTGCTACAGTTTCACCAATTTCTACTGAAATCTCATCTCTCAAAGTATGTACCAACAGACATACAAAAAGCCTTGCCGCCGCCGATGGGCAAGGCCGTACCTGGATCTTTATCTAGTGAGTACCACGAAAGTTTCTCAAGTTGTCCGAGGGAGACGATTAAGCACGGAACCACAATCTCCAAGAGCAGCATACAAGCAGGAAAGCCAGCAAGCTGCCCTATCAGGAGATCAAGTCGCTAAATAATGGGTGGTCCTGTCTCCAGGGGCGTGAAACCCGCTAACAGGTCTTATCCCCGTGACGTCACGCACTTCAAAGGGAGGCAACTCTGAACGATTTGTATGTAGATTGGGGGGGGGGGGGGGGGGGGGGGGGGACACGGCTTTGGTTCGTGAAGGCACGTGGCGAGTATTATCTCAAGAAGTTTTCGAACCGTTCACCACTTTTTTACGTGCCGTGGTCTCGAAGAAGCGACAAGCAGAGTTGTGCACACTCTCTCTCTCTCGATCATTTTTACCGGGAGTATCACTGCTAAAACCGGAACCGGAAGCCAATACGGCTGCTGAAGACAATTCTGTGTCCAGTGTTATGTGCCAGGAAAACTGTGAAAAAGCCCCAGAACCGCCATCTCCAAAATATGCACTTGCTGAGCATTGTTTACTGGCTTTTGTTGCCACGATGATAGTATAATATATATAACAAATGGTGTTTTTCCTACTCTCTCTCTCTCTTTGCGCGCGCGTGTGTATGTCTCTGGTTTTGTGTTCTTTTATTATGATTAAAATTTATGTATTGGTTGTGGTTGTTGCTGTCATTGCAGATTTTGTTTAAACAAAATTTATTCTTTCTCTCTCTCTTTCTCTCTCTCACAAACACACAGACACACACACACAGACACACACACACACACATTTTGCACCCCTCTGCTCAACTACCGGCCAGAAGAAAAAAATCGCAGTAAAGCCAATTTACACACACATACATACTCTCTCTCTCTCTCTCTCTCTCTCACACACACACACACACACACACTCTCTCTCTCTCTCTCTCTCTCTCACACACACACACACACACATACACACACACACACTCTCTCTCTCTCTCTCACACACACACACACACACACACACACACACACACACACACACACCAACGCGCTATTAAATGATACTATAATTATATAGCAGTCTGCTCGACAGCAGAAAATAGCGCCATATAAAAGCGATTAATAATAATAACTTTAAAGATCTGGGAACTCTGCTCGCCATGAAACCACAGAGTTCTTGATCAGCGCCTGGAAGTATTTCATTCATGCGAGATAAATGATCCAGAACCACTTTTAACGATCAATCTTGGAGAAACGAGGCCACCCCGACTGCAATGGTTTTTCCAGACTTGTCCTGTCAACAACAGCGCGTGGCGTGGTACGCGCGGGTAACGCTCTGACACCAGCATCCCAGCTACAAGCTTGTGATGCTGACAGACAGACAGCTGATTACTAGACGGTAAACAAGTGCCAGAGAGTCAGCAGACACGACACTTGGTCACAGTTCATGGCCGCCAACCCATGCGTGACCACGAGCTGGTGCCGGGGAAGGCGAGTCGTTTCTCCTGCTAATCACAGGACTGATGTCTCTCCGGAGAGTTGGCTGTTTCGTGACCAAATGCATTGGAATCCCCCCCCACCCCCACCCCAAACCCCCCACCCTCCCGTCCCTTTCCTCCCCTTCACCCCCTCCTTTCCCTTCTGTCTCCTCCTGCTCGTGTGTGTGTCTCTCTCTCTTTCGTTGCTCTGTGGATGTCTGTCCGTCTCGTTCTCACTGTCGCTCTCTCTCTCTCTCTCTCTCTCTCTCTCTCTCTCTCTCTCTCTCTCTCTCTCTCTCTCTCTCTCTCTCTGAGCTTGTCTGCCTGTTTCTCTGTCTCGTCCTCACACTGTGAGTCTCTCTCTCTTCTCTCTCTAGTTTCTCTCTGCCTCGGTCTCTCTCTCCCTGTCTCTCTGTCTCTGCCTCTCTCTCTCTCTCTCTGCGTCTCTGTCTGTCTGTCTGTCTGTCTGTCTGTCTGTCTTGTCCTCACACTGCGAGTCTCCCACCATCACGCTCCCTCCGCATATCTATGTCCCTCCCCGTCTCTCTTCAGTCTCTCTGTTTCTTTTTCTCTACGCGTCTCTTTGCGGCGCCCTCCCCTCTTTTTATAAAACATGATTCGTAACTGTGAGGTGCGAAGAGTAGACTCGAAGACGGGTTATTGTAAGGTGTTGCAACAACACTCCGTTTGAAATTATCTAAAAGCGCACGCAGGAATCTCTTTTTCGCTCCCCCCTCTTCCCCCCCCCCCCTCCCCTCTCTTATTGGGTTTTTGACTAAACCTAAACTACAATCTTTGTAAATAAAGTTTTCGAGCACGATTTCTCTCTCTCTCTCTCTCTCTCTCTCTCTCTCTCTCTCTCTCTCTCTCTCTCTCTCTCAACAAGCACACTGTCATTGTTAGTGCCTAGTCAAGTACATCGTCGTTAGTTTGTTGGTTTTCTTGCTCATAGGTATAATTACAGCAGGTACTGTGAGGTGGTAGGTCATCCACCTGCACCCCTTCATGAGGGGCAATGGCCTAAATGAATAAATCATCCGTATCCGTCTCTCTCTCTCTCTCTCTCTCTCTCTCTCTCTCTCTCTCTCTCTCTCTCTCTCTCTCTCTCTCTCTCTCTCTCTCTCTCTCTCGCCCTCTCGTTCCCACACTCCCATTGATATCTGTCAGTCTCATGTGTTACAGCTCTCGGGTGGCCGATTTCTACGCTGCAATGACCGTTCCGCGACGGAACAGAAAGAAACGGCGCTTTTATTAGCACTACCGTCCACCCAGAAACGAGGCGGGGGAGCGAACAATGGAACGAAATACCCTTACCACCGTCGCCGATAATTAGAAACGTGTTAAGCGCTGTGCACAATAAACAGTGATTTTTTTTTATAATTTTTTTTTTTTGGGGGGGGGGGGGGGGGGAGGGGAGAACACACACAGGTAGCAGAAGCCAATCCTTTTTTTTTTTTTTTTTAATGGGATGAGAGGGTGGACACTTCGGAGAGCGAGCGGCACCTTTAACTGAAAGCATCTGTAATAATAATAATGGCGATAATCATCATCATCATCATCATCATAATGGACAGCTCTGACACAGTGCAAGTCTTTTTGCGACACGAAAACACATTGTGCTAGCAAAGCATCGTTCAGGGCAGTATTTTATTCTTCATGAACTCCTCTCTCGGGTCATACTGTTGGGAATTACAAAAATATAAAAGGAACCGAATAGTATGGGTAGTTTGTTGCCGTATTTTCTGTTTGGTCTGCAAAATAGCTAAACACATGTCGTGCAGTTTCAGAAGATGAAAGAGCAGATTTTTTTGATGAAGTGGGTTAAGTTGAGTTGTCGACAAATACATTGTCCGCCTCGATGTGACAATAGTTCAGTCCTTAGTATTTTTATTTTGTCTTGAATAAATTCTTGTTTAAACCATTAGTTCAGTGCACAACATACAACAAATATATTGTAACTTAAATAATAATAATGGAGATTTTTTCGGGCGCTCCATATCAGATGAGCCCAAAGACGATTACAAAAAAGAAAAAAGAAAGAAGAAGCATTGACCCTTACGTGTAAAGGGGTGGGGGTGGCGGAACAGCCTACTTAGTAAAGTACGTAAGTATTCGTATAGAGACACTATCACAGACAAATACACTGACTCAGTCAACGCAAATAATATAATAGTTAAATAATTATTATTTATACAGCGCAAAATCTTGTCCGGAGACTTTCTAAGCGCATACACGCAAATACATACACACACGCCCCCCCCTCCCCACTGCACACACACACCCCAACGTACATCTAGCACCCGTAAGTAAGTGAACATGGTGTTTAACGTCCACAGAAACCACATGGCTTATTAGGGACGGGGAGAAGGGGGGGGGGGGTATGGAGGTGGGGGGAGAGGGAGATTATATACCTATCGCTACACTGTCGCCACCAGAATGATTCCTGCATTAAGATGGGCAGCGACGAGAGCCATTTTCATGTTTCAGTAGGAAGTTATGGACAAAGTCACAGGACAGTGTCCACAAACCACAACCTTTTTGAAGAGAAAGAGGAGCCGAAGCGGTATCGAAACCGAGGTCCTTCAGCTTACCAACCTAACGCCTTACCGCTAGGCCATACCGGCTCACCTAGCACCCGTTTGGTTTAGGCCAACAGATCAACCATCTCTGCTGTAGTTTGGTACGGGGAAGGAATATTTATGTTTACACACAGATTACTCGACGTTTATTTATTTTTTTAATTTATTTTTGAACTTATTAAGGAAATCTGAAAACAGGACCGCAAAAGACACTAATGCAGCTGTGGGCGAAATCCGTAGGTAAAAGTATCTTGCAAGAGTACGCATACGTGCATGCATATAATTATAGGGCGTACATGCTATAATTATAGCATGCACGCCCTAGCATACTTTGGGGGCGGGGATAGCTCAGTGGTTAGAGCGCCGGACTCGTGATTGAAAGGTCGCGGGTTCGAATCCCTGCTGGAACGGCGGGAGAATTTTCTTCTCCAGGGTCGACTTTCTGTGCTGACTCTTATTTCGGTATCCGTTCCACCCCCGTGTTACCACAGTAGCACTTAAAAAATCCCGGTCATTCTGCCAAAAGTGCAGATGGCAGGTTACAGCTAAACACGCATACACCTTACGTATGTGGCTTTTATTAAGCCGTGATTCGGCATTGGTCACAACTTGTCCCTAATATGTCAAATGACATCTGAGGACATTAAGCATCAACTCATCATCATCTAGCATACTTATTGCTAGATAAGGGACGGAGAATATACTCGGGAATCGGGAAAATAAATCACAAAGATTGTACTGAAAATGAACACGTCCATTTAATACGGCTCTGAAGACCCATCTTTTTAAAGCTTGCTATTGCTAGCAATATATCTGTATCATCCTCAACTCGTTCTGTAAATTATTCCAGTCGACTACTGTGGTGTGTACATGCGTGCGTGTGTGATGTAATGTGTGTGTGTGCGTGCGTGCGTGCGTGCGTGCATGTAATGTAGGCTTTGCTGTGTTGGTTTTTATAATCTGAATTGCTTGTAACTATTGTTGTCAGTTTCCACTCGTAATGTCTCAACTTTTGGTTTCTGCATAGCGCGCCGAGCTCTGTTAGTAGTCTTATGTCTAGCAATGGTCATGTCTACTTGCAGGGCGTGAAAAAAAGAAGGAAAAAAAAAAAAAAAAAAAAATGACCGAAGGGGTGGGGTTATGACAGACCACCCCGAAGACACAAAGGCTAAAGAGTGTATGGGAAATTAAAAGTTGTGCAGTACTGATACTATCCGTCCAGGTTTAGATAACTTATCAAAAGCTGTTACGCCACCTCCGTAGCAGTCACCAGACACCACGTGACCACGTGACCATGGGGGACAACTCTGACTGACACGAAGGGAGATAACCCGGAACAGGCAGGGGGACATCGCTCTAATAATTCTGGAATAAGGTCTGGGGAAGTCGTCAGAGTTATCGCCGGGGAAGCGAGAAGTGCAATAGCAGGGGCATTTTTGTCACAGTCTTATCTCCGGAGACGTGTCAGAGAGCAACGTAAACTGCCTCTGAGGCGAGGAAGGTCTTCCCGAGGAAGATGGATGGTACACGGCGATACGATACAGTAGGATACGGTACGAAACAAAGTGATACGATACTGTACGATAACACAGACACATACAGACAGACAGACAGACAGACAGACACACACACACACACGCAGAGAGCGAGCGAGCGAGCGAGCAAGAGAGAGAGAGAGAGAGAGAGAGAGAGAGAGAGAGAGAGAGAGAGAGAGAGAGAGAGAGAGAGAGAGAGTAACAACAGTAATAAATACTGATAGTAATAATAGATGAGGCAAATACAGCAATTTCAAGAAGAAGAAAAAGAAGAAGGAAGGAAGGAAGGAAGGAAGGAAGGAAGGAACTTGGTGTTTTACGCCCAAGAAGAAGGAAGGAAGGAAGGAAGGAAGGAAGGAAGGAAGGAAGGAAGGAAGGAAGGAAGGAACTTGGTGTTTTATGCCCAAGAAAGAAGAAGAAGAAGAAGAAGAAGAAGAAGAAGAAGAAGAAGAAGAAGAAGAAGAAGAAGAAGAAGAAGAAAACGACGACAACGAGTGAGTCAGTAACTGGAAGTTAACATCAAGTCAACAACAAGCGGGGTCATCTCGATACGAAGAAAGAGAGAAAGAAGAAAAAGGTGCAAAACCATAACGAGAAGAAACAAATCACAGGAAGAATTTTGCAAAAAAACGAAAAACAAGATCATGAGGAACAACGAGACTAGCACGAAAAAGAAAACTAAAAAAAAAAAAAAAAAGAAAAAAAAAAAAAAAAAAAAGGAAGAAAACAACAGCAACAACAAACATGAAAGAAGACATTACATCTGAACAAACAGCAAAAGCTGGCTCCGTCTCAAAATCAGACAAGGTCCCTATCAATAAACTGAGACGAAGCGGCCTCTCCGCCAGTAGTTGAGCAGTCCCCATCGATTTCTTATCCCCGCCTCCGCCATTGTGCAGGGGCGTGCTGCAAGGCTGTGTTCTAGGATACGTGCTTTTCCGATACTTCCAGCCAAGCACCAGCCACCGTTTGATTGGATGCTGCCTAGCTGCAGGATCTGGTTTCTACAATCGCGGGTCTGTCGGGTAGCTTGGTTCTTTCGGTATGATGTTTTGGTATGGTTGGTTGGTAGGGTGATAAGAGATAGTAGTGGGATAAGAGGGAACGGAGGTTTGGTTTGGGGTGGGGTGGGGTAGGGTGGTGAGGGATTGGATGCTGCTTAGCTGCGGGAACTGATGAATCTGGTTTCTACAACTGCGGGTCTGTTGGTTGCTTGGCTCTTTTGATATGGTATTTTGGTATGGTTGGTCGGTAGGGTGATAAGAGATAGTAGCGGGATAAGAGGGAACGGAGGTTTGGGGTGGGGTGGGGTGGGGTAGGGTGGTGAGGGACGCTGCTTAGCTGCAGGAATTGGTAGATCTGGATTCTACGATCGCGGGTCTGTCGGGTAACGTGGCTCTTTCGGTACGATGTTTTGGTATGGTTGGTTAGTAGGGTGATAAGAGACAGTAGCGGGATAAGAGGGAATGAGGTGGGGGTGGGGTGGGGCGGGGTGGGGTAGGGTGGTGAGGGATTGGATGCTGCTTAGATGCAGGAACTGAAGAATCTAGTTTCTACAACTGCGGGTCTGTCGAGTGCTTGGCTCTTTTGGTATGATATTTTGGTATGGTTGGTTGGTATGGTGATAACAGATAGTAGCGGGATAAGAGTGAGTTGGAGAAGGGGGTGATGGTGGTGGTGAACAGTTGTTATTTTTAAGGCTGGAGAGGCATATGACGATGGATGCCACCCTGTATATTCACCTGGCGTTCTTTACTTTCCGTCAGACAATCTGCCTTTCCTTCTCAGCCTCTGCTGACTAGGTTCGATTTTCATCGGGTCTGTTTGCACGTTTCGGTTGCGTGTTTGCTTTTCCTTTTATCTTAAATGTACATTTCGTTTCTTCGTGACATCGATCTTGTTTCAGTTAGGACATCTTCTTTGTCTTTAGTCTTCGTTTGGGGGACTTTGCGTGTTGATTTCGCTGTCATGCTGTTGTTTTTCTTATGAGGAAGACCGTAATCAGTCGTCTTTCTGTGCACAGTTTTCTTTTCCTTATTTCGTCCATTCTTTGCTTGTTTCTTTCTGTCCTTTTTCCCCCATCTATTTCCCATGTTTCTGCTTCTTTTTTTCCTCAACTGGCGGATCAATTATACCAAAAGTGCAATCGAACACTGATTCGAATGTAACATGCTTTTGATGGAAAGTTTTTTTGTTTTGTTTTTTAAGTCCCCGGATCATTTACAAACATATATATATATGCATTGATGTAAATTTTTTTTTATAAAATATCATTATATAATTATGTGGTTACTCATTACCTTTTTTTTTCACGAAGGGAAGTCACATTTCAGTTTCATGCGATCATTTGATGCATAACTTTGCCAGTCTTACTCTGTGGTAAAACACTTACAGATGAAACAGATAATCGAACATATAAAGGGATGAGCTGTGGACACAGAACTATCACAACCGGCAACAAATAAGGGAGTTAATCAGCGCTCGAAAGACGTCACATGAACTCAACAACAAAGACCTGAGTCACCTACAGTAACGCCTGCCTGTCCTGAGAGTGAATACAAGGTGCATAAAACTCCACCGAAGAGTTCTTGAGCAGAGATTAAGACGAGCTCTCAGTCTTGTTATCTAAGCCCGTTTTAAAACATAAAACAGGACCCCTCACCCCATCACACACACACACACACACACACACACACACACACACACACACACACACACACACACAAAAAAAAAAAAACAACAACAACAACAACACAAAGCCCACAAAAACTCTACTCATTGCTGCAGTACAAGATGGCTGTGAGCAGTATTTTCAGGATGGGCCTGCCTTCCCAGATGGGCGGTAACCTCAACAACTACTAATCATTGTGCACCTGGATCTAAAGACCCACCGCCGCGAGACGTGTCAACACAGTTGTCACCAGCCACCTGAGGGGTCCCTCCCGACTGTGTGACGGGGCGGGAGGGGTGGCGATGGCGGTGGGGGTGGTGGTGGCAGAGATTACCAGGTGTATGGGAGGGGAATGGGCACGGGGAACAACCCACGACTAACGCGCAGGCCGCCTGCTTTGTGGCTGGGAGAATGGACCTATAGGTCCATGGCTGGGAGTACAGGACGTCCTGCTCGCTGTAGGCTACTGTGCTGGCTTGCACACGTTGTCTAATCTCTCTCGACGGCACGTACCGCTAGCGAAACTTACAGCTGGAAGGAGTCAAAAAAACAGAGTTAGGATAACACCAACAGCGCCACGCGCTACTTCCGAAACACCTCGTCAGTACCACTTCACGTACCCACAGGAGGGACACCGCTCTGCAGAGCTATCCGAGGTTATCTCTTTACAGCCTTGAGCGGGTCAGAATAAAGCCTTGCATGCTACACCCACTGCCAGGAATTCTGCAATTTTCTGTGAGGTCATTCAGTTTCAGTTTCCCAAATCATCTCAGTTTAAATATAAGAAGACGCGTGGCGTAAGGACTTGTGACGTGTGAGTTGACGTGTGCGTCTCGCGCTGATATGACCTTCATGGTTGACTGGCCGTTAAAGGGGATCGAACCGAAGACACAAGTCGGCCCAAAAGCGCGGAAAATGTGCAAATATTTGCATCTGCAGGCTTCGTTATTTTTTTGTTCTGTCAATATCTGAACAAAAGAAGTATTTCTGTCTTCTGCTTTTTCTGTCACTCCTTTTTTAAATTTGTTTCCATCTGCTGCAACACCAACGTATTGAAAATGTGTAACCCTAATCTCCCTGAAATCTATTTTTTCAGCTGCTGCAACACCAGCTTCACCGAAAAATTAATGTGGATCAATCATCTCCCCTTCTCTGTCTCTGTCTCTCTGTCTGTCTCTGTGTCTGTGAGTAATACCAACTTTATCGAAAATAGCTTCAACGGTTCGAAGCCCCCAGCCCCATTGACTTCTTTTGGTGCGTGGGTTGAAATGGGTACACTGCTCGTAATAATATACTGAAACCGGAAAGGTTGTGAGTGCAAGGTGTGTACTTCTCTGAAGAACTCTATTTTCTGTAGTGATCACCATGACTATATCGTTCCTCGGGAAACGACGACGCCACCTTTCTGACTATGAATCATGAAACGGGTGACTGTGTCAATCCATAATACTGACTTCATTTTAATACACCGACCTACGCACGCACTCAGCAAAATCAGCCACATAATATTATGCAGGCAACACACACACTGACACAGAGGCACACACACACACACACACACACACACACACACACACACACACACACACACACACACACACACACACACACACACACCCCCCGAACATTAATTATTATATATCTTCGGGCCTGCAGCTGTAGCCGCCGGGGGCTGTCGCACCCCAAAACACAATCCCGGAAAGCCGCTGTGAAAAGTGAAACAAGATGATCCGTGACACAGCTTGTGTCTGCCCATTGACTCGTCCAAGTCGCTCCAGATTAAGCCGCAAAGACGCGGTAATAACTTCTTTCTTCGCCACACTTGTAGGTTTGAAGGCGGGGATCGAAAAGAAGCAGCAGAAGAAAAGTGCGTGCTAGTGTGTGGTCGTCGGCTTTCACAGAGCGGTACGCAGTGCGTGGTCGAGGAATGCCAGCAATGACCACAGTGCTGTTGTCGAGCTGGTGTCAGCTGGTCATCGAAGGGTCATTCTGGTGGAGTGCACGGTTAGTCCGTCGTCGAGGTGAGGGAGGTCACTGAGGACAAGCAGTTGAGACAGGGGGTCGGGAGAGAATCAGCACTGAACACGCATGCCAGAATAGTCCATAACGTTCCCAACGGGGGTGGTAGTGGACAAATCAGAACAGTCCGTGGCGTTAGAGCGGCAGCTCTCGCTCTATGTGAGCCGGTTTGGCCTAGCGGTAAGGCGTTAGGCTGGTAAGCGGAAGGACGTCGGTTCGAATCCACTTCGGCTCTTCTTTCTCTTCAAAAGTTGTGGTCTGTGGGCAATGTTTTGTGAAACTGTCCCTCAGAATTAATGAAACATTAAAATGGCTCTCATCGCTGCCCAACTTAATGCAGAAGTCATTCTGGTGGTGACAGTGTAGCGATAGGTATATAATCTCCCCCCCCCCCACCTCCATACCCCCTTCCCCCCCTTCTCCCTGTCCCTAATACACCTCATGGTTTCTGTGGACGTTAAGCACCATGTCTACTCTCGCTCTGGAAAGCCAAGTTACGCACGATCAAGCCTGGTCGTCACGTGGATGGGTGACGGTTAAGCGCTAAGCTTTGCTGCCCGCCGTGAGATTTCTCCGGAATCACATTCTGTGCAAGTTCTACATAAAAGTCCTTCGGATGAATCTGTACACCGAAGTCCCCCATTGCAAAAAGATCACGTACGTGGGGCACAGTAGAAACACCAGACTAACCCAGCACGTACTTCAGTAAGGTGTCAGTCTTGACGTTGAGAGTGTTCAAATAGGACACCGAAGAAGAACTCGCCCAGCTCAATATTTGATCTGACAGAAATTTATCCCCGGATGTTTTGAGCTGAAATTAACTTTCCTGGTTCGTTAAGATACTACCCGAGTCCACAATTACTCACTTCTACGCCCAGTTCTGCCTTACATTATTCGCAAGATGTGTCCATGGTATCCTCGTGTTTGTCCATGTCTAAAACGTATGCGGGTTAATGATTTATTTAATGATTTATGGTTTTAATAGCAACTTACATTGCGTGTTGGAGTGTAAAGAGGTTTGGGCCAATGCAATGAGGTAAAACACTGGAGAAATGCTGCTCATTATTAGTGTCAGTATCTTTAATGCGTAGACGGCATTCACAGTTTATTTCTTCAAGTTCCTATCATCAACAAACAAGGAAGTTAATTAGCTCTCTAGAGACGTTACATGAACACAACAACAAAGACAAAGACCTGAGTCAGTCACCTATGGTAATCCTCGCCTGGCATGCGAGTAGATATAAGGTACATAAACTCCTAAATACAACCTTGTATCATCAGTTAGGTCCCCTGGGTTACCCCACAGCCTTAACTACAAGCACATTCATTGTGGAACTGAGACTGGGCGAAAGTGATCTGAAGGCCCTCGGACATCGTCTATTGGAAAACTAAAGCGTATCCGTCCAGTGGCACGGGAAGCAGTTCAAGTATTTCTGACAGGCACGCTGTCATATTCAAGTGATCATTCCTGACGGCCACGAGCGGCAGTTCATTGCAGTTTCAGCCTTTGGCTAATTTCAAAAGAGGGTCAAATCTGCTCGAAATTAATTTATTGTGAGACCAGAGAGGCTTGCCTGGTGTTCGCTCAACGAGCGTTTTGCATATTAAACACGCCGGCCGCGCGACCAGCGTGCCGATAATCTGTCCTGAAAGGGAGAGAATTAGCATGCAGGCGTCCCACAACGAGGCCGAGAGAGAACCAACAACAAACAAACGATTTGCATGGATGGATCTTGGAGTGGGAGAGACTGATTAGCATTGAGACAAAGGAGAACACTTGGACAAGTTGGGACAGAGTGCAGACTGGAAGAAGGATCGTTCAGGGAAGGAATTGTTGGGAGAATTGTTGGCAAACACGGGGGCAGAGTCTGGCTTGATTTGAACGACATGTTGAAAATGACAGCATGTGTCTGGCAGAGGTTCAGCCTGCGCAGGCGGACGACCAAAGCAGAACGGGGCATACTGTGACTAATATGGACTGTGATGGTATTATGTAAAAAAATGGATAGTTAGTTGTGGTGTGTGTGTGTGTGTGTGTGTGTGTGTGTGTGTGTGTGTGTGTGTGTGTGTGTGTGTGTGTTTGTGTGTGTGTGTGTGTGTGTGTGTGCGGGCGTGCGGGCGCAGTGCGTGTGTGTGTGTGTGCGCGCGCGCGCGAGCGTATGTGTATGATTGATATAAGTGCGTAATGTAATATTATTAATGTGGGTGTAGGTGTGACTGTGTCTGTGGGTGTGTGGGCGTTGTTTTGGCTGTGATGGGGAGGCGGTGGAGAGTAGGAATATGAGTAATGTCTATACACTTAATCGATCTCAGAAGTGATGTTTTATGTTTTGTTACGTTTACTCCAGTTTATCTGTACACTCTTTCCTTTGTTGTGTTGAATTCCTTCAGGTGATGCTTAGTGTCATCGGATGTCGGTTGACATATTAGGGACAAACTGAGACCACTGCGTGAGCATGGTTCAATATAGCTTTACGTCCACGGAAACCAGAAACCTCGTTAGGACGGACAGCCCAGGACGGCCAACTCGACTCTCACACAGCTCCTGAACTATTGTGTTGTGTTGAACTGTCTACTTGTCCCTTTATAGTGTGAAATTGAAGTGACCCAAAAGACAAATTGACAAATTGTCATTTTATGCACTTATTGTGATTAATAAAGTTCTTTCGTATTGTATTACATTGTATTGGGGCGCAACTGCGGTATTCGTTCTTCACTGAGTGGTGGCCCCGATCAAAGGCTATCGATACTGTCATTATCACTAGGCTATCTGGTTGTCTCTAGCAAACCAGAACATACGGGCTAAAGCCAAAAATGATGTCTGTTGCGTAAGAGTTCTGTGTCAGGGTAACTTAAAGCTTTAGTAACCCTTTTGACATGACAAACTCCATGAATGAAATCCTGAAGTCGGAGCCAAGTGCAGCCAAGTGCAGCTGCCGCAGTAGCCTGGTGACAGCGCTTGTATGACTGTATGACATCGACAGCATGTACATGTTGTGGAGAAACGGCTGCACACACTACCTTCTCACCCAGTACTGGGCGAATCTCAGGGTTTTAGCTGCGGAACGCCATCAAACAACAAAAGCTAGTAAAGAGTGGGAATAACAGACAAAATAGCGATGGCAGTAATACACATGAATAGCAAACAGTGTACGATAGCAGAAGAGAAGATAGGCGGAAAGTGGGGGGGGGGGGAGGGGGGGGGGAGAAACCCCACTAAAGAAATGGGTGTGTCATGCGCGCACCTCTGATTATGCTTTTGTGTCAGTGTTGAGCCAGAACCTATACAATCTTCAGCGATGATCATGAGACAACCAGTCTACACAAATGCTAGAATTGCAGCTTTTTTCGGTCCCCGACAAAGCTAGCACAGTGCGTCCACGACCAAGTAGCCTACAGGTCGCTTTTGGTACAGCCAATCGCTTCGCATGCCTATAAATCAAAGAGCGGAAAACATCTGGACTAAAGGCAAAATCCTAAGAGCCACCTAGTACTAACAGACAGATCTGAGATTTTTACTGAACACACAGGTGTTGACATTAGCAACCTTTCGGTGGAAATATTGTAGGGGCGTGTTTGACTCAATGCTTTTTGTTCGCGCCACGGGCTGGACGGAAACTAGACTGGGGAAAATCGGTGGTACTGAATGTACAAAGACCAACAGAAACAAATAAACAACC
>CAUZXP010000438.1:0-12500 GCA_963584105.1 Alviniconcha strummeri | reverse complement strand
ATATACTCGTCTATGTTATAGTACACTCTTCGTCCTCGTCTTACAACGATTCTCGTTGTTCAACAATCTTCCTCTTCGTGATACAACGCACTTCGTCCCTGTCATACAACAATCTTCGTCCTCGTCAAACAATGATCTTCGTCTTCGTTAAACAACGATCTTCGTCTTCGTTAAACAACAATCTTCTGCCTCGTTATACGACGCTCTTCCTTATCGCATTACAACAATTTTCGTCCTCGTTATACATCAACCATCGTCATCGGTATGCAGCGCTCTTCGTCCTCGTTGTACGACACTCTTCGTCCTCAGTCATCACACAAGGATCTTCGTCTTTTATCCTCACCAAACAACGACCTTCCTCCTCGTTAAAGAACGCTCTTCGTCCTCGTCACACAGCATTCGTCGTCCTCGTTACATAACAATCTTCGTCCTCGTCAAACAATGATGTTCTTCCTCGTTATCCAGCAACCTTCGTCCTCGTTATACAACGCTCTTCGTCCTCGTCACACAGCAGTCGTCGTCCTCGTTACGGCATAACAATCTTCCTCGTCAAACAATGATATTCTTCCTCGTTATTCAACAACCTTCGTCCTCGTTATGCAACGCTTTTCATCCTCGTCACATAGCAGTCGTCGTCCTCGTTACATAACAATCGTCGTCCTCGTCAAACAATGACATTCTTCCTCGCTATCCAACGACCTTCGTCCTCGTTATACAACGCTCTTCGTCCTCGTCACACAACAATGATCGTCCTCGTTATACAACGCTCTTCGTCCTCGTCACACAACAATGATCGTCCTCGTTATATAACGCTTTTCGTCCTCGTCACACAACAATGATCGTCCTCGTTATATAACGCTTTTCGTCCTCGTCACACAACAATGATCGTCCTCGTTATATAACGCTTTTCGTCCTCGTCACACAACAATGATCGTCCTCGTTATACAACGCTCTTCGTCCTCGTCACACAACAATGATCGTCCTCGTTATACAACGCTCTTCGTCCTCGTCAGACCCACTGAAGGTGGTCCGAGTGAAAACTGACTAAACAAAGCGCCCATCCTCGTGGGGTAGGAGTGATCGAGGAAACGGAGGGCCGTGGGGAGAAAACATGTGCGCAGCGCCACCGAGACCAAAGATACCCTGCCCTGCTCTGCCCGAGATCTCCTCCGACCTGATCGCTTACGTGATACTGTGACAAGACAGCAGACAGATATCGCACTATTATCTTCAACAACTGGACTGTTTTCCTTTCTCTGGATCAGAGGTTACCCGGTTCCCCTTATAGTTCATACAGTATTCGGGTCTTCCGAACACAGAGAAGTGAAATTGCGGTTACTGTAAGGTTACGTGGGTAGGCTTAAACGTTTGCCGCCGCACTGCGTTTATGGAGTGAAGTTACTCGGTGCGCTGGGTTCTTGGGATAATCCTATAATCTAGTCTGTCCGTCTCTGAAAATAAGCCACTGAAGTTCTTGGGCATAATCTTATAATCTAGTCTGTCCGTCTG
Source organism: Alviniconcha strummeri (assembly GCA_963584105.1). NCBI lineage: Eukaryota > Metazoa > Mollusca > Gastropoda > Provannidae > Alviniconcha > Alviniconcha strummeri. The sequence goes on along the minus strand of CAUZXP010000438.1, from coordinate 10,991 downwards.
TCCGTCTCTGAGAGTAAGCCACTGAGGTCAGCAAAATACTGTCTGTAGACACTGGGGTACGGGTGATGGTAGGTCCAAGGAGTCAGTCCCAGCACACAACGCTTACTAAAATACAGGCTGTATCAAAATGAGACAGCTGATTTTTAGGTACTCATAGGCACAGCGCAGCAAGGGTATAGCCAGGGATTGATGGGGAATATAGCTCACACTTATCGTTCTGCGGATGAGACTCTAAACCGAGGTCCCCCGTGTGTATGCACACACAAAACGATCACATGCACACCGTTAAAGATCCTGTGGTCCATGCCAGAGTTCGGCGAATGATGAAAACACTGAAATAACCCAGCAGGCACCAAAAAGACGTGATGCGCAGAGAGTCTACAGGACAGCGTAGAATGTCGCTATACAAAAGCGATCAGTCATGTTTAATGATAATAATGGTTACGGAAGGAGTCACAGTTTTTGAGAGTGAACTTCGCCAAATGCATGCTTTGTGGGAATTCTGATCTCGTGGACGTAGCTGCTCAAACCGTTAAGACAAAACACACAGATACGGCAATAAAATGAACCAAGAAAGCACTGAGTTCGTATCATACGTATAATACAAGACGACAGTACAACATGGTCCATTGTCTGAAATTATGTAAGACTTAGACTGTGTGACATGACGACCCAACCACCGTAGCGACACAAAACGTTTTGAGTTACACAAAACACGCCACGTACGTCAGATAGAGCAAATACCCTGCACACGTGCACCACCCCGCAGACAGGGGTGAGTATTGACCATCTGAGAAGAGGGGCTGCATCTGACGAGTTGGTATGAGGGGCGGACGCATCCCCCCACCCCCCCACCCCTCATCCCAGAGAGAGAGAGAGAGAGAGAGAGAGAGAGAGAGAGAGAGAGAGAGAGAGAGAGAGAGAGAGAGAGAGAGAGAGAGAGAGAGAGAGAGAGAGAGAGAGAGAGAGAGAGAGAACTCATCACGTGCACCCCATCAACAAGCCACAAAACAAAACAAAGAAACAAGCTCAGCTTGTAACATCCTAAAGACATACAGACACTGTAACTGAAACACCGTAATCACCTCAAACCCCTCAGCATTTAACACCAAAAAAACAAACACAGTTCCACAGGAAGACAGCAGAGAGAACCGGAGAGACACTCTCCGTACACTCAGTATAGTTTATGCTATTGATTGTCTTGTCCGCATCTTGACGAAGAAGGTGAACGAAGAGACACCCCTAAAACACCATAATGAACCCCAAACTCCGCAGCATCTAACACATAAATAAATACACTTCCACACGACAGGAGAGAGGACGGGAGAGATGCTGGACATCCGGGATGACTTCCCACTTTTTGAGACAGGAAGTCGACGCGCAGATACCCTAAAACAGTATAGCGACCCCAAACCCCAGAGAACAAAACACACATGGCTCTACACGACGAGAACAGAGAGGATCAGAGCGACACGTACTGACCATCAGGAAAGATTGCCCGCATTTTGAGAAGGAAGGTGAACGCATTATACCCTTAAACCCCACAATGCCCCCAAACCCAAGAGCACAAGACACACACACAGTTCCCACACGATGAGAGCAAAGAGGACCAGAGAGACACTGCATTCCTGACCATCTGGAAAGACTGCAGGTATCTTGAGGTATAAGGTGAACGAACGCACACACACACACACACACACACACACACACACACACACACACACACACACACACACACACACACACACACACACACACACAACAACAACAACAACAACAACAACAACAACAACAACAACAACAACAAAACAACAAAACAGCACAACGACCCCAAACCCCACAGCACAAAACACACACAGTTCCACACGACGAGAGCAAGCAAAGAGGACCAGAGAGACACAGCACTACTGACCATCAGGGAAGACGGCCCGCATCTTGAGGTAGGAGGTGGACAGCCGGATGATGGAGGCCTTGTCCAGCTGGCTGGTGATGGCCGACGGCAGCGGCAGCATCTTGGCCAGCTCGTAGAATTCCGCATTTTCCTTCTCGCGGCGCGTCCTCGCAGCATTTTTAGATTTTTCCTTCATGGCTTCCACCCTGTTGATCAGAGGAGAAGAGCTAACATTAGCAATTGCATGACTATCAGGCCAATGGATATTGCCTGCACATAATTGCACGTGAACCTTAACAGTGTTAAATTGGCAAACGAAAGGCTCGAGTGACAAACGTATGAAAAGCTCACGTATAAAATGATCTCTGTTTTTCTCACTCTTCCCCTTAGTCTCTGTCCTGATACATAACCTAAGTGGTTGACTGGGCACTAAGGACAATCACTTCCTCTGTGTCTCTCTGTGTGTTGATGTCTGTCTCTCTTTGTGTGTGTCTCTCTCTGTCTATATCTGTCTGCCTGTCTGTATGTCTCTGTCTCTGTGTGTCTCTGTCTGTCTTTATGTCTGTTTCCTCTCTTGCGTTTTCAGACCTTGAAGACTCCTTACTTGTATGTTTCGAACACCTCCAGCAAATGCTTGTTTCGGGAACTTATCTATACAATACCTGGTATACAGTCTCCTGCGAATACGGATTGTCAGGGCCGTGTCACTCGGTCCTTTGTTGTACTTGAGAGCTAACCACATTTGAAACCAATGTTTTATACACAGATCGACACATTAAAAGATACAGAAATAAGGAAGGGGTGGGGGTGGGGTGGGGGGTGCTGGAGGGCGGGGAGGGATTTGGCGGATGTTAAACTGGACATTACAGTGAGGTTGTGTAGTGTTGAAGTAAGATTCAATGTTTTCTCTCTCTCATGTGAATCTCTCAGACCCAGGACTGAATTAAAGTTCATGTGAACTATTTTAGTTAAGCGCTTATCAAAAGACAACATTGGAGTACAACCCAGCCCCACTCCCCACCTTCAATGATTATGTTTGTCTTACTGCACGTGACCTATTTCTTAAACCGTACAATCATGCATATATGAACTGGCTGTAAGTAATCATGATAAATAGCTTTAGCGTGTACCCCTCTTTTTTATATTTTAACTGTATCGCCGAGTTGTCGACATAAATCTGTAAGACCTGTGATTCTCTTGTAAAGTGTCACAATTTAAAAAATACGTGTATTGTTTTGTTTTCTTCTCAACTCGTGTCGCACTGGAACGCTATCACAAACACGGTGACGAGTGCTTCCCTCTAACTGAACACACTCTTCAACCACTCCAGCACAGTATAATATCAGTCTGTGTTATCTAGTCCTATTCCCGTCCTCTGTGTTTTTATCCGACTGGGGTTTATTTTTTTATTTTTTTCATTTTCATGCCATTCGCTGGCATATATATTTCCACACACAATCTCCGCGCAACTGTGATACATAAAATTTGACACGTGAATTTTTACAACGGTGGAACAAATCGAGTGAAGTCTTGCTGGCGCACGTCACAGATGAAACAGTACACTTCAAATTGTGCTCTGCTTTGTAATTATCAATTTGTGCAAAACTTGGCCCGGAGGAGTAAGGACAATGAACTGCCCCTTCTGACATTTGCTTTCACAATATAAATTTTTTGCACAGCTATGGTACATGGATTTCAACAACGGCGAAGCAAATCGACCGATGCCTTGCCGTCACACAGTACACAGGAAACAGTTATACACGTGTACTCCCGCGGCAACGGCTGTTTTGTACTGATCAGGTTGTGCACAATGGGTCCCAAGCAGCGAGGATGAAACCGGGTTTACTCACTCTCACGTCTCCATTGCCAGAGCAAAGTGGCCTGGGCTTGGGCCTCCAGAGGTCTCCAGTGACCAGTGCTTATCTCCAGGGCCACACGGTGGGAACACATCTTACTCAACAATTTGTCCACGCCAGTGCACATCGCAGGCACATACAACACACATTTCCCAAGCAGCCTTCATGGCTCGGTGTTTCCGGTCCGTTAAGAACGTTGCACATCAGGTCACAATGGTGTTTTGCACTTCAAATTACAGTGATATTTTGCACATCGAATTACAACGGTGTTTTTCGCATCAAGTTACATTGGTCAGTATTAAAATAAAGGTTTATTGGGAAGTGAATTAAATACGGAGAAGACAACTGCGCTTTAAGTCAAAGAATTTTGTTGTTGCTTTTGGGTCTTCTTCGTCGTTGCTCATTCCAGTAGAGTTACACGCTCTCAATGTTCCCTTTTTTGTTTTAGGTGGCGTTTTTAAATGACAAAGAAACGCGCTCGGATCATCACGTTTTGGTGTGTGTGGCTGTTGTCTTTACTCTAGAGATATGGCTTTTGTAACGCTCACTACACATGAAAATGACTGCCATCAACCTTGTCATTGCAAGAGGACTAAGAATGAAACGAAACAAAAGGCCGCAGCACAAGTCTAGACAAAAGAACTGCATGGTGAAAGAGTACAGCCTCATTCGCAGGAAGTCATATATATATAACGTGTGTGCGTGTGATCTATCTGTGTTTGTCAATGAAAACGTTCATGACAGTATGCCTATTTGCCAAGTCTGTAGCAATCGAACGTGATTTTTTTGATAGTGTGCAAAAACCTCAGCAGATAAGACACGAAAACGTTAGAAAGATAAAAACGGTCTGGACACACATCTGACTCACGAACACTTTCTGCCCTCTTTCCCTCCCCACTCTAACTCTCCGTCTCTCTCTCTCTCTCTCTCTCTCTCTCTCTCTCTCTCTCTCTCTCTCTCTCTCTCTCTCTCTCTCTCTCCACTTTTCTCAGTCTCTCTCACCCCACCCCCCCACCCCTTTTTTCGTCTTGATGAGACTGCTGTTGACGGAACGTTGAAGTCCACGAACCAAGTATGGACGTTAAAGTCCTTGAATTAAGTATGGACGTTAAAGTCCTTGAACTAAGTATGGACGTTAAAGTCCTTGAACTAAGTATGGACGTTAAAGTCCACGAAATAAGTATGGACGTTAAAGTCCTTGAACTAAGTAACACACACACACACACACACACACACACACACACACACACACACACACACACACACACACACACACGCGCGCGCACACACACGCACACAAACGCACGCACGCACGCACGCACGCACGCACGCACACACACACACAGACACACACACTCTCTCTCTCTCTCTCTCTTTAACGTGTTATAATATCTGTTTGTGGTATAGTCGTGCTTATTTGTGTTTGTAGTATAGCAAGGACTGGCTGTTAGGTCCAAATGGACCTAACGCTACTATCCTTGAGTATGAAAGTTTTAAAGTTCGAGTTCTCTGTCTCCGTAGCAGTCTCTCTGTCTCTGTTTCTCTCCGTCTATGTCTCTCTGTGACCGCCATGTTGACGAGCGAGACACACGCAGCACACACAGGTATGTCGCTTCTATGTTTTTACTGATTGTTTTCTTTGCTGAAAAAAAGGCATTTATCTGGTTTAAACAGGTTTAGACCACTGCAATTAACATTGGGAGTTGCGCACCTCTGTTCGGCTTAGAAAGAAAGAAAAAGAAAGAAAAAATCATTTTAATATATCCTTATTATTTTGAGCATCAAAACATTCAAATAGAACTACACATGATTACGTGTTAAAAATCGGTTTAATACATTCGTATTATTTCAAGTATCAAAACGTTCAAACAGAACTACACACGATTACGTGTTCTCACGTGTTGATCTGTTGACCGGAGGTCGTTGAGCGCTCTTTTCTAAATCATATCCTTATCTTTCTCTCTGATAACAGGCTAAAGCGTCTCCAGATCTCTCTCTGTCTCTTTCTGTCACTCTCTGTCTGTATGTCTCTTTCTCTCTCTCAAGACCCCTCACTCTTCCTCCCTCCTCCCTATCCCCCGAAAAAAAAAAAAAAAAAAAAAAAACCACATTCTCCCAGTTCTTTTTCCTTTTTAGCTCTCTTTTCCGCCCAGAAACTACAAACGAGGAGTTCAATCCACTGACCCGGCCCAGGGGCTCAAACGTGACTGGCAGGGCAGAGATCTAATTACACCAGTCCTCAGCTCCTCCACCCCCACACCCTCCCACCACACCCCCACCCCACTCTCTCGACATCTACAACAGAGCCAAGCGTCTCCCCATCGTAGAGGAGCGAGCACTATGGACCCCAGAGACCGGTTTCCACTGGGTCCCGTGTTTGCTCGTTTGCTTCATTCATTACCTACGTAGACAGTGCGGAGGCTGGGAGGCACAATAGGTCTAGCGCTGGGATCGGTCATGGAAGAAGAAGAAGGAGGAGGAGGAGCAGAATGAAGGGAAAGAAGAGGAAGAAGAAAAAGAAAAAGAAAAGAAGAAGAAGCAGAAGAAGAAGAAGGAGGAGAATAGGAAGGAGAAGGAGAAGAAGATAAAGGAGGAGTAGAAGAAGAAGAAGAAGAAGAAGAAGAAGAAGAAGAAGAAGAAGAAGAAAGTAACTAACTTGGTGTTTTACGCCCAATCAACCGGTACGGTTATATCAAAGAAGATGAAGAAGAAGAAGAAGAGGTTTTAACGCCCATATTTAACCATGACAGTTACATCAGGGCGCAACACATTTGTGTGGACACAATGAAGAAAAAGAAAAAAGGTAGACAGACAGACACACAAACGGATGGTTAGATCGATCGAGCAAGCGATTTATAGATAGATAGATAATTAGTTTTTAATGCCGTACATTGGTCATTGGGACTGACTGGTAACGGATAACTGTTTTTTTTCTCCTCTTTTTTTCTTCTTCTGTTTTCTTCTAACATTCAGTCTTCTCAGTGGTAGAGAGCGTCGCTGATGGCATTCGTGGGAAGTTTGTCTCTACTATTTTCAAACAATGGATACATTTTCATGAAATTTTCCTTCATTGAAATCCATTTCCAAATTATCTTTACAAAATGAAAATAATTAAAACTGGCATTTCCCAAATAAAGTGAAAAGGGGTTGGTGTGTGTGTGTGCGTGCGTGCGTGCGTGCGTGCGTGTGTGCGTGCGTGCGTGTGTGTGTGTGTGTGTAGGGGAAGGGGATATTTACAAGTCACGACTTCGTTTTTCTTTAGTCTATTGTCAGTTTTGCCCTGATATATCCACCATGGTTGGCTGAGAGTTGAAAACCAATTTCTTTCTGTCTATTGTCCATGTTGACGGTATACTCGAAAATGTGCCTCGTGGGAGTTTTTTCTAAGAAGAATTTCGCCACGGAAGGAGTGCTAAGGGATTTTTTTTATGGTCGTTGATTCATTGTACATGCATGGCATAATAATTTCTTTCGCTGAATAAGACGTACAAGGGATTTTTCTTGGCGTTGATAATTCGTAACGTGGTCATTTTTATTTCTCCAAGCGAGATGTACAAGGGATTTTTCCCTCTCAGTCTTATCGATGGTTCGTTTTTATAAGACTTTATATTCAGTCAGTAACGAATGCAAGTTTTTGTTTGTTTTCTGTGTGTGTTTTTTTGTGTTTTTTTGGGGGGGTCTTGATTCGTCACCTAATGCAGTGTGAAAATTTCTAGTTCGTCATGTCAGGTGTACAAGGAACTTTCTTGGCGTTAATTTATCATTTAGAACCTAAGAATTTATAGCGCTCGGAAAGAAAGACAAGGATTTTTTTTTATCCATAAGACATTCGGAAAACAAAATCACCTAGGCAAGGACTGATCACTAATAAATATTGTCTAGAACGGCTTCGGACGTTACATACTTTGAACAAAGGGTTAGATTAAACAGAACAATTATAAGTAGAACATCGAATAAATAAAGGATTATTCTGTCAAACTGTTAGCTTAAATAGAACGTTTATAAGTATAACATCGAATAAATAAAGGAGTAGTCTGTCAAACTGTGAGGTTAAATTATAAGTAGAACATCGAATAAATAAAGCATTAGTCTGTCAAATTGCAAAAACCTCCAGGATACAGCAGAGGACGTACGTGACGTAGCAAAAGTTTCGGATATTAGACAGCATGAAACAAACTCCTCCCATGAGCATAATTATATAATGGCAAAGCAATATCGTACCCAAGCCCCCGCCGGGCACGGATAAAAAAAAAAAAGAAGACAACAAACAACAACTTTTGTTTGATTGTAGTCTTTTACTGATTTTTTTTTTTTTTTTTTTTTGCTTCGGCTGTGTCGTCCTGAGGTGACTGAGTGCGGTGGATGGAACGTTAAGATCCAATAACTAACCCACTAACTCGCTTGGGTTGTTTTGTTGTAGCTTCTGCTGCTACTGCTGTTGTGTGTGTTAATCTCCGCTGGTGGATGCTCTTCTTTTTTTTCTTTTTTTTCTTTTTTTGAGCAACGGCAGCTGTGCATGTAGACGACACATTTTGTGCAGCCAATCGTGTTTTGTGTGTAAGACTGGGAATCTAATTTACAAAGTCAAGGTGTGTTTTTTCACTGAGCGTGAAAATCAAATAAGCAAAAAACACAAAATAGACGAACATCAATAGCACACACACACACGCGCGCGCGCGCGCGCATGCCCCCGCCCCCCCTCCCCACACACCACACACACACACGCACGCAGCACGCACGCACGCACACACGCACACACACACACACACACACACACACACACACACACACACACACACACACACACACACACACACACACACACACACACACACACACGTTGTGGAAATTGAGAACAAGACAAAGCAGAACAAAAGAAAACTAAGGGAAGCAGTCATGTGTGCCAACAACAGTTATTCCGTTATAGAACAAAACAACACAAAAACAAAATAAAAATACTGAATTGTTGATGTTTGTCGATGATATTTGGTGTTTCAATGTCAGAGAACACGGTAGAGAATAGGTAACACGTAAATTGCAGTTAACGTTAAGGCTGCGTGCGTGGGTGCGTGCGTGTGTGTGAGAGAGAGTGTATGTGTGTGTGTGTGTGTGTGTGTGCGCGCGTGCGTGCGTGCGTGCGTGCATGTGCGTGCGTGCGTGCGGGTGTGTGTGTTTGTGCGTGTGTGTGTGTGTGTGTGTGTTTGTGCGTGCGTGCGTGCGTGCGTGCGTGCGTGCGTGCGTGCGTGCGTGCGTGCGTGCGTGCGTGCGTGCGTGCGTGCGTGCGTGCGTGCGTGTGTGTGTGTGTGTGTGTGTGTTAACGATCCAAATTCGCAAAATGTTAAAGTTCGTGATTTTAATGATGTGATAGTGTTAATGCGCTGCCATCATGTGTTTAATGTTATCAGGACTGTGCTTATTACACAAGCCACGTTTGCTTGTTCCAAAGCTTAGTCGTTCTGTTCTCAATGTATTCTGATGTAAGTGTGACATAAATTGGGTTAAAATCAATAATTCTGGTGGTGACAGCTGCAAGTCAAGGTCAGCTTCCCGATATTACAATCCTGGCAGTTCATCGACAGAAACGCTTCAGCGTTACACTGGACTTTTATCAGCATCTGTTTCCGCCACACACCGGAGAAGACACGTATTTTCTTTTAAATTCAAGATGTTTGAAATTGTCATGTATCTGTGTCTGCTGTGCCAGAAGCCTATTCGCAGATGTGAACCTTTTTTTTTATCATATCGGAGGCTCGGCTAAACGTCCTCATGGTGTAATTTGAAAAGTTTTATTTTTCTTGTAATATCTCTTTCCAGCCAAGAGAGAGAGAGAGAGAGAGAGAGAGAGAGAGAGAGAGAGAGAGAGGAGAGAGAGAGAGAGAGAGAGAGAGAGAGAGAGAGAGAGAGAGAGAGAGAGACAGACAGACAGACAGACAGACAGACAGACAGACAGACAGACAGACAGACAGACAGACAGACAGACAGAGGACAAACATTCTTCTTTCTGTCCTCTCCAGAGAATCAGTGTGAGTCCGAGGGAAAAACTCACACAGAGGAAGGAGATCGCTGGCAATAACGCAGTGTAGACCAACGCTTATTGTTCGGTCGCCCCTTTCCCTGGCGCAACCACTGTGTACAAAACTGTGGACATAGGCTACAACTGGACGCACATAGAGCATTCACATCAAACGGTGTCCTTACGCCTTTACGGTAACCTGTTGGCTGATGTTGCAAAATGGTGTATTTCAAACACGTCCATGCCTCTGGCGTCAAATTTATATCTTTTTCGCATTTTTTATACCTCTAAAATAAAAAGAAGAAGAAGAAGAAGAAGAAGAAGAAGAAGAAGAAGAAGAAGAAGAAGAAGAAGAGTCAGTAAGTAAGTAAACTGGTGTTTTACGCCAAGTCAGCCAGTGCGGTTATATCAGGGCGAAGAAGAAGGAGAAGAAGAAGAAGAAGAAGAAGAAGAAGAAGAAGAAGAAGAAGAAGAAGAAGAAGAAGAAGAAGAAGAAGAAGAAGAAGAACAACAACAACAACAACAACAACAACAACAACACACGCACGCATGCGCACGCGCGCATGCCCGCAAGCACGCGCATTACTGTATGGTATAAATTTACACATTGTGATGATGATATTGTTTGGTTTGTTAGTGTTTTTATGTGCTTTTCGTGTGCGAGTTGGCACTGTAATTTCCCGTAAAGGGAGGTATGCATGCTGAACGCGCACACGCACACACAACTAACTGACACCCCGCCTCCCCCTTCCCTCCCCACAAACACCTTTTGTGTCGCACTCATTTCAATATCTCTTAATATTATAGTTCAAGATATTCGTTTGAACATTATGACAGTCTGCACAAGTGTGGGGAAACGTAAACGAATGCACACGCTACCTTCTCGCCCAGCATTGGGTGAACCTCAGGGTTTTAGCGAAGGAACACAACAACACAAACGAACATGTGCGCGAGTTGTCTTCCGAGAGGTACTGGCGAGAGGGACAGAGATCCCAGAAGATCTGGGATGGGGAACTATACCTAACGCTACACTGCCACCACCAGAATGTTTTCTGCATTAAGATGGGCAGCGATGATAGCCATTTTAATGTTTGTTTTATTACGAAGGGCAAAGCCACAAGACTGTCCACTTCGAGAGAAAGAAGAGCCGAAGCGGGGAATCGAACCGACCTCGTCCGCTTACCAGCCTAACGCCTTTACCGCTAGGCCAAACGGGCTCACAAAATGTCCT
>CAUZXP010000437.1:31280-52370 GCA_963584105.1 Alviniconcha strummeri | reverse complement strand
AGTCCTTCACCTACCATGAACGTGTATAGCAGAGTTCCACCTGCCATGAACAATCAGATCTCACCTACCATAAACATTTTATGCTAGCTTTCACCTACCATGAACAATTATACCAGTTGTCACCTACCATGAACAATAATATTATAGCAAAGCCTCTTACCTTCGGTTAGTAATTATACCAGCTCTCACCTAGCGTGGACAATCGTAGCAGTTTTGACCTACCATGGATAATCACAGTAGAGTCCCCCAACTACCGTGGGCAGTCATAGCAGTTCTCACCTACCGTGGGCAGTCATAGCAGTTAATTCTCACCTACCGTAGATAATCATAGTAGAGTCCCCCAAATACCGTGGACAGTCATAGCTACAGTTCTCACCTACTGTGGTTAATTATAGCAAGGTCCCTCACCTACCATGGATAATTATATCAGCTCTTATCTACCATGGGTAATTATAACAGCTCTCATCTACCATGGATAATTATAACAGCTCTTATCTACCTTGGGTAATTATAGCAGCCTTCATCTACCAGGGATAATTATAACAGCACTCATCTACCATGGATAATTATAACAGCTCTCATCTGCCATGGATAATTATAACAGCTCTCACCTCCCGTGGACAACCATAGCAGTTAATGCTCTAACCTCCACGCGTTGTCTGCAGGACGAAGAGGGCGCGGCCAGAAGACGACGCCGACGACGACAGCGTGACCACGGTCCGGACAGCGCCCACAGCTACTACAGCGTGGTCAGCGAGGGCGGCACCCGCCACGTCCGACGGCGCAGGAAGCGAGGCGACGGCACCTACAGCAGCAGCGAGTCCTACCACAGCGACGACAGCGAGATGGAGGGAGGCGGGCTGGCCAAGAAGAAGGTAACTATACTGAAGTCAGTCAGGGACTGAAAGAATGCACTGCAGCTCTTGGGGCGTGATTGTCTGTGTAAGGATACGGAGAGACGGTGACGCAGAACATGTGTAAGGATACGTAGAGACGGTGACACAGAACATGTGTACGGATACAATCGACACACGGTGACGCAGAACATGTGTACGGATACAATCGAGACATAGTGACGCAGAACATCTGTAAGGATACGGAGAAACGGTTACGCAGAACATGTGTAAGGATACGGAGAAGCGGTGACGCAGAACACAATAATTATATAAGGATACGGAGAGACGGTGATGCAGAATATGTGTACGGATACGATCGAGACCCGGTGACGCAGAACATGTGAAGGGGATACGGGGGAGACGGTGACCCAGCGCATGTGTAAGGATACGGAGAGACGGTGACGCAGAACATGTGTAAGGATACAGAGAGACGGTGACGCAGAATATGTGTACGGATACGATCGAGACCCGGGTGACGCAGAACATGTTAAAGGATACGGAGAGATGATGACACAGAACATGTGTAAGGATACGGAGAGACGGTGACGCAGAACATGTGTAAGATACGGAGAGACGGTGACGCAGAATATGTGTGAGGATACGGAGAGACGGTAACGCAGAACATGTGTAAGGATACGGAGAAGCGGTGACGCAGAACACAATAATTATATAAGGATACGGAGAGTCGGTGATGCAGAATATGTGTACGGATACGATCGAGACCCGGTGACGCAGAACATGTGAAAGGATACGGAGAGGACGGTGACCCAGAACATATGTAAGGATACGGAGAGACGGTGACGCAGAACATGTGTAAGGATTACAGAGAGGACTGTGACGCAGAATATGTGTAAGGATACAGAGAGACGGTGACGCAGAATATGTGTACGGATACAATCGAGACACGGTGACGCAGAACATGTGTAAGGATACGATCGAGACACTGTGACGCAGAGCGAGTGAACTCGCTTTCCGAAGGCAAATTAATCATGGTCGAGTGTGCATGCATGATCACCACACTGGAGCGGTGACTCGATCAGTTTCTAGCTAAGCTAGGGCTTTGCAGTTTCGAGCTAGGCTAGGCTTTGCATCCATCCCCGGATTTCCCTGTAGTCAGATTCTGTACAGACTTTACAAAAATCCTTCGGATGAGACCATAAACACCGAGGTCCCCCGTGTGTATGCGGTTGTGCTTAATATGTCAGTCTGACAGCTGAGGACATAAGCACCACTCAAGTCAATGTGCATATACGCATGCAAAGAGATCACATACGCACGCTGTGATCATGTTCATTTTAGAGTTCGGTGGATTATGGCAATGCTGAAATAAATTAACCCAGCATGCACCAGATCATACTGCTCTAGCGCGGGGAATAGTGCTACTCTGTCTGTCTGTCTGCCTGTGCGTGCGTGCGTGTGTGCGTGCGTGCGTGCGTGCGTGTGTGTGTGCGTGTGTGTGTGTGCGTGTGTGTGTGTGTGTTTGTGTGTGTGTGTGTGCGTGTGTGTGTGTGTGTGCGTGCGTGTGTGTGTGTGTGTGTGTGTGTGTGTGTGTGCGTGCGTGCGTGCGTGCGTGCGTGCGTGCGTGCGTGCGTGCGTGTGTGTGTGTGTGTGTGTGTGTGTGTGTGTGTGTGTGTGTGTGTGTGTGTGTGTGTTTCAGAAGAAGAAGAAGAAGCAGCACGGGTCCGACAGCGACCACAGCTACTACAGCGAGGTGAGCGAGGGCGGCACGAGACGCACGATGCGGAGGAAGCGTATCCGGGACAAGGACGGCAAGGTCATCGGCCACGGGGCGCCGGAGGAGTATGAAAGTCAGTATATACTGATTCATACACAGTCTCCCTCTTCACCCACATCCATACTCCTTCATCCCCCTTCTCCCCGTCCCAATAAGCCTTGTGGTTTCTGTGAACGTTAAGAACCATGCTTACTTATACACAGTCCATTTGCATCGCCTGATTCCCGCCTTATACTCAGTTTAATCGCTGCGCTGCGTGTGTGTGTGTGTGTGTTTAGCCATTTATTTAGTAAAACAACAACAAACCAAAAAACCAAGAAGTTAAGATCAACTCAAATCTACTAATTATGTGGTTTAAAGAAAGATATTAACATCCCAGAATGAAGTTCTAATTTGTATGATTTATTTCATGTGTTTCAGGTTCCGATAGCGAAAGGTAAGTTTTCGTAGTTTGATTATGTTTACTACTATGAGGCAATAGTTCTTGTGGAAAGATTTGATTAAAAAAATCCTGCGAGTTTCAATGAATAAACCTAGACAACAGTGGGGAAAAAGTCTACTCATTGAGGATGATTACCTATTATCGAGCAGGAAGACGACCTTGGAGAGTCTTCTGTAATAAATTAGCCTGACTTTTGAGTCAGCATTAGGAATAGCTTACAGAGGTAATAACTGTGTATAACACATTTTATGCCATTCAGTCGTTCAGTAAATTATTTGTCTTCATTTCTTTCAACCCCGGTCACTTTAAATGAGAAAACTTGAACTCGAACTCGAAACCTTATTTTACAAGGATTGCAGTTTAGAATCATTCAAAAACCTAACAACTAGTCCTTCCTAAGCTACTAATGAACAGATATCAAATTACAGGCATTATTTATATTCATATAGGCATGAATTGAATGAGTGAAACGTTATACATGAGAATTTCCACACAAAACATAGTGTGCTCACAGCGCCAGATGAACACATGCCATACATCATTCAGTTACATATTATGAGCATACGGTGAACATATTATGAGCAAATAATGCATCAGAACATCTGAGAGAGAGAGAGGAGAGAGAGAGAGAGAGAGAGAGAGAGAGAGAGAGAGAGAGAGAGAGAGAGAGAGAGAGAGAGGAGAGGAGAGAGAGAGAGAGAGAGAGAGAGAGGAGAGAGAGAGAGAGAGAGATCAAACTTGAAAACTTTAATACTCAAGGAAAATAGCGTTAGGTCCACTTGAACCTATCTGAGAGACGGTATTTGCTATACTACCAACACAAATAAGCACGACTATTCTACAAAATTATGTTATAAGCATGGACAAGCAATGGGTCAATGCACAGAGAGAGAGAGAGAGAGAGAGAGGGGGGGGGGGGGGGGGGGAGGGGGAAAGACAGAAAGAAAGACAGAGACAGAGGGACAGAGACAGAGAGAACGACAAACACAGAGACAGAGACAGATAAAGAGTACAAAGTGGTCAAGTGATCCCTAACACCCTGCATACCATCACCCTTCACCACTACTCGGCGTGCAGTCGCTACACAGAAGTATCGGACGGCAAGGGAGGTAAAATCCGCGTGAAGAAACCCAAAGCTAGCAAGGGAGGTAAGGGCGGCAAGGGCGGCAAGGAAAAGAAGTGGTACGATGACGTGCCTGAGTTCAGCGACGCCACGACGGACTCGGACGCCGTGGACCTGGACGCCATGGATCCGGAAGAACGCGAGCGCTACCTGGCGGAACGAGCCAAGCGCCGGGAAGAAAGGGAGAAGAGGAGGCGGGAAAAATACGGCGACAAATACGACGAGATGTTTGCCGCCCACGCAGCGTGGGTGCAGCTTGGTGTTTGTGTGCAATACTGGTGCAGCTCTGACTAACCCCGCTGACTGACTTTTATGTATATAACTTCTGGTTCTTCACCCATACCCTCCCCTCCGCCCGGTGTGTTCGCTTTGTTTCATACTACACCCTGTTGTAATAAGCATATATATTTGTTTCATACTGCACCCTGTTGTAATAAGCATATATATTTGTTTCATACTACACCCTGTTGTAATAAGCATACACGTTTGTGTGAATTATGCACTATCTACAGACCTCATTACACCCATTTCCACATTACTTCTTGCGTGCTTATCGTTTGCTGTGGTTTCTAACCCTGACAATTACACCAGTTCAGATTCTTTCGCCGCTCAGTTTTGTTTTGTTTTTTTGACGACATCGTCGTTGTGTACATCTAGCTTTTAACTGTCACGGGAAAGGTCCATGGAAGCAGACACTGGTGAATGGTCTGTAAACTCTATGACATCAGTGTACGTCTATAGGTCTTTAACGAACAATATCTTAAATTCTGATCTGTTGAACGACGGTTGTTTTCTTTAAGTAAAGAGAGATTCGACCCATCAGTGAATGTGGCTTGAAGCTGGATTGATACCAGTTTGTGTGTTTTTACCACCACGAAGAAACTCACACGCTTGTGGTTTGGATATTAGTTTTGGGTTGATGTCTGTGTGTGGTGCTTTAACTGTTTCTGGTGAAACTCATTGTAACCTGCTAAACACGTTCCAAAAGTGGTGGCATGCGTTATCAGGGTCATATCCCCTTGAATCTGTTTTGTTCAGAAAATCTGGCGCTGTGGTGAAGAAGACTACAAATTAAGCCACTCGCTTCCTTCGTCAGTGAACCCACAGCCATGTCTATGCTACATGTCCCTCCTCTGGTTTCTATCCCCGAGGCTCTCGTGCCTGCAGATATCTACTCACAGTAACACTAACCTAAAGCCCGTTCTTAATTGGGCGAACGTTTGTTCGCGAACATAGCTGGGAGTATTCGGCGAATATAGTTGGTTCTCAGTTGGGCGAACTTTTGCTTCGCGAATATAGTTCGGGGTTTTCGATGAACTCCGACGAAACTATACTCGGGGTCCAAAAAGCTTCGCTCAATATGTTCTGGGAATATTTGTCCTATTGGACGAACCTTGCCTCTGATTGGCTGAGAGCGGAGAGCTCTCCTGTGGATGAGGAAGAAAGGAAAAGAGAACAACAACAAAAACAAAATGACGGTTTCGCTAGGTGCTTCACTCGCTTCAGAGGGAATTTGTTTATTTGTTGACTTGCGTGAAGCGCAGCCTTGTCTCTGGGACCCAGAATGATATAGTAGTTAGTTGAATTACCCTGTGAGGGACGAGTAAAGTATACTGACTTGATAACTTGACTTTAGCCTACATTTTAGATCATGCTGTCTGCTGCAGTTCTGCCGCAAGAAGCCGTGCCGAAGCTTGCATCTCATTATAAGCCAGTTAAGAACGCAGTATAGTTCTTCGAGCTGTCCGAACCATGTTCGGCGAACTATGAGCTCAATTAATAAACGAAGTAAAGTTCGACGAATACTCCGAACTATGTTCGGCGAAGCAAATGATCGCCCAGTTAAGAACGGGCTTTACTTCTAGCGTGCCGCTTTGTAAAACCTGCACTCTGCAATCTTGGCTTCCTATTGGTCGCCAGCCGGCCAGTTTCTCGGTTCTTTTCCCTCTAGTATGTATGTATAGTGATTTGAAAATATTGGTCCCTACTGATGAGCGGATGTAGTCTTAACAAATTGGTCCCCTACTGGTCAGAAGATGTAGTCTTAACTAACTGATCCTACTGGAGAGAGGATGTAGTCTTAACAAACTGGTCCTACTGGTGAGATGTAGTCTTAACTAAATGATCCTACTGGTGAGAGGATGTAGTCTTAACTGACTGAACCTACTGGAGAGAGGATGTAGTCTTAACGAACTGATCCTACTTGTGAGAAGATGCATAGTCTTAACAAATGGCCAGATTCACTTACTGCTCGAGATGTTGAGACTTCAAGCGGGCGTGTTGCTTCTGCGTGGTTGTCGGTTCTACGGTTTTGTTTTGTGTTCTACGGTTCTGCTGCCAGTGGAGTGTGGCTGCTTCTTTGCCATTAATTTATGCTTATCTCCTAAACAGGTGATTGTAATAATACTACAGGAATCGGATTGGTAATGGTGTTACAATAATTGAAATTACTATGATTTTAATCGTCTAGTTTAGAGTACACAAGTACTTGGGTTCATGAGGTCTCTCGCATAAGTACTTAGGTTCAGATGGCATTTTCAAGAAGACTAGATTTTTTTATATGTGTTTGAAAGTAAAAATGAAGCAACATGCAGGAGATGTAACTTTATGAGCCAGAGCTGAGGAACATAATTTATTTGTAAGGTCAAAATATGTATTTAGCGAAATGATTGACTGAATGATAATGAATGAAATATTTTAATACATGTATTATTACGACTGACGCAACTTGCTGACACATGTGGTTACCATCATAATTGTTCGATCAGTCTAATATCACTTACGTGAAGAGACTTCAATAAAAAGCAAGAAGAAGAATGAATGAATGATGGTTTTCAAACATGTTTATTGCGATTTAAAAACAACAGATGTAAGCTTTCATTTTTTTTTTTTCGTGCATAATAGTTACAATGATTAAGGTACAGGATCTGGATGAAGCACAATGCCTAAAGGGACTAAGGTACAATGTGAATGTTGGAAAGGGAGCGACTGCAGTTAGTACAGTATTGGTCTGTAACGCTGTCTGTACTGTAGCACAATGCCTAAAGAGACTAAAGTACAATGTGAACGTTGGAAAGGGAGCAACTGCAGTTAGTACAGTATTGGTCTGTAACGCTGTCTGTACTTGTGGGCACGGCTCCCTTCCGACACAGTGACAGTGGCAGCTGAGTGCAGTGTTCTGTACCTGTGTTTACGTTGTTCCATCAGGAGGAAGAAGGACAAGAAGGAGCAAAAGGCACGCGAGGAGAAAGAGAAAGAAGAGCGGGAGAAACAGGCCAGAGCCCAAAGCCGAGTAGGTATTCCTTCTGTACAGCCACCATTCAAACCGTAGCCTTGCACAATCCTCCCTCTCCACCCCACCCCCCACCCGCCCCCGCCCAGGCCCCCCGTTGTCAGCTCTCGCCCCTGCCCGCACCCCCCCCCCCCCCTTCATTTTTTCTAAAAACAAACAAACAAAAACCTATTTTATTTAGTTGGTGGGGGTAGTTTTACCTTCTGTTGTCTCGAACTTTACATTGCTTTACCGCGTAGGTTCAGTCAGCTCATATCGTTATAGCCTACTGGCCTGTTCATTTTTGTGTACTTTGGTCTGTATACCCTACATGGTTGCGATTTCAAATCATGTGAACTCTGCACGGTTATTTGAGATTGTGTGTGTGTGTGTGTGTGTGTGTGTGTGTGTGTGTGTGGTGTGTGTGTGTGTGTGTGTGTGTGTGTGTGTGTGTGTGTGTGTGTGTGTGTCGTTGCTGCTTTTCAATTCATAAGGCCGATATGCTATTTCCTGTTTATCGAAGGTGGTTTTCGTTTAAACCTCAGTGATAAACCAAATCGAAAAGTAAATACCAAGAGAGTATATTCCCAAAATCAGCACAGAAGCTCTAGTAGTAATTTGCAAGACAACGTTGAGCATTTTACACACACACACACACACACACACACACACACACACACACACACACACACACACACACACACACACACACACACACACACACACACACACACACACACACACACACACACACACACACAAACAAACAAACACACACACACACACACACACACACACACACACACACACACACACACACACACACACACACACACACACACACACACATATATATATATGTTGCACGTACAATATGCAAAGGAGCACAGTGGCACGCCAGGTAGGTATTCGAGTATTCATCTGATGTCGCCCAGCCTCGTCGTCCAACTGGGTGTTGGACTGTCATCTGAGGTGTTGCTGTCCGGGTTGCTGTCTGTTAAGACTTGTGTTACTGATCACTTGGGTTTCAGTCCGTTTCAACACCGCAGATCTTCACTTCGTAGTGTAAGCTCATGCTGGCGTGGTCGTTATGTTCTCTGTTGTTTCTGATGCCTATACTGTTGGGTGTGAGCAATGGATCTCTGATCACTGACTCGTTGAAGCTCCTTGTTAGGCGTCCGTGCCTAGACCTTTATCCTTGTGTAACGCAGTTCAGTCAGTTCTCTATGTTCATCGTTTTCCCTCAGCACAAAGCAGTCTAGTTCATTTGACATAGGTGTTCAATTGTTTCATTATTCACATTCTTTTCCCGATGGTGTTCAGTTGTTTCATCAATCAAGTTCATTCTACGTTGGCGTTGAACTCTTGTGGAACACTGTGTCGAGTCATAATTTGGGATTTGAACACCATGTCCATAAATGTTAATTCAGGTGTTCTCCGTGTTTGCAAACGAAACGCGGACAGCTAATCGCTTTTGGTTTCAGGTACATTCCGAAACAAGGCTACGTGAACGGGTTTACATCAGAATAAAACGTTGTCTCATCGGTGTTTGTTCACAGGTTAGAGAAAAAGAAGAAAGGAAAGAGCGGTAGCGAAGCCGACGACGAGAGTGACGAAGGTAGGCGTGAATGACATGAGCACATTTTGACAATGTATTCTCTTAATTACCTGTGAATGCACTCATCCGACTCCAGTTACATCTCCTCACTTCATCAGCAGCTCCTTCATACCCCACCACCTTTCTCTTGCATTAACTGTTACCTTTACAACGACGTTGGAACATTGAAACTGTTTCAAAGCCAAACGCTGGGGTACCTCTGAGAGGCCGGGTTGAACCGGGCTTTTCCGAGTGCATGATTATATAGATACCGTTTTGAACAGAACTGAACTGACGGGCATCCAAGCATCTATGTATTTTTCTGTGCGGTGTATACACGGCACAGAAAAAGACATGTGGATGCTTGGATGTCCATCAGTTCAGATCAGTTACACGACCTTTCTCCCAAATTCACTGAGTGCAATGTTGGCGCATGCACCATGTTTTTTGTTTACCAGCTGAACAAGATAACATACACAGAATAATCCATTCCCGAAACCTGTCCTGCTGAAGATGATGAAAGGGTAAAAATCAGTCATGAAAAAACTGACCGAACACAACGAAACTGATATGTGACGGCCTTTCAGAACCAATCCCGTGTCTTGTTCTGTAGAGGATTTATTTGCCGGTGGTGGCAAAAGCAGAAGACGGCTACCTGTAGCTATGCATATGCACATAGTCGTTTATATATTTAAGTTTTTCGGCTCAGTTACTCGATGTACATTTTTCATTTTCATCACTTTAGCGTAGGCGGTGTTACAGTGACCATTTCAACGTATGATTGAGGAGTTTTTTGTTTTGTTTTGTTTTTTGTTTTGTTTTCTCTCGGGTTTTTGTTGGATGGATGTTAGCGTCACGTCAACCGCATAGGGTTCACTCAGGACGACGTAACTGAGGAAAGTGATCATCAAGTTGCGTTGATGACGAGATCAGTCCTTACAATTCCCGATGCAGATGATCGTGTTGTATCGTAACCGTTTCACAACGTCATTTCCGGTTGTTTCCGCACTTGCACGACGGCCCGCTGCTTTAACGAGATAGAAAGATTCCATTTTGCTGAGCGGCGACCATTTGGCATTTTGCCTGGGGGGACATCCCTCTTGAAGATCTGAGACCCAGTGGGCAGCAAGTGGAATAGTATGTATCCAAAATGTGTGCACGAAGTGTGCAGTGTTTGTTGGTGGCTGCACTGAGTGCCACTCATCCGTGCACGTGTGGGGACACCGGAAAAGAATAGGTGAATGCACGGACTTTCAACTAATGAAACCAAAATACTAACGTGGCGTGGCATGCAGTGTTGATTTTTTTCCCCCTTTCTCTCTCAAGTGGCACAGGCACATGCATTGCATGCATGGTGTGTGGGCTTTGAAACAGGGATTCTGGTTGGCTGTAATGGATATAGGCTATTGGCAGAGGCTATACATTCAGGCTTTATGAGCCTACATTTTAAAACGTCGCGTTTTGAGGGGAAACTAGCATGGTAATGGCATAATAACCATG
This sequence comes from Alviniconcha strummeri, assembly GCA_963584105.1. Taxonomy (NCBI): domain Eukaryota; kingdom Metazoa; phylum Mollusca; class Gastropoda; family Provannidae; genus Alviniconcha; species Alviniconcha strummeri. The sequence goes on along the minus strand of CAUZXP010000437.1, from coordinate 41,806 downwards.
TGTGAATATCTGTCTAACAGGAATTTGCTCTGGAGTTAGATATTTAATTAAATGTTCTGATTTGGCCCATATTGCCAGGACGTTTCAGAAATAAAATAAAAGATATATAGTTTCAACGAAAATCGCTTCTCCTTGGTACCGAATTAGTTTTGATCTTCAAGATCTATTCTTAGAAACATTAACTCGAACCATATTTTAAAATAACTGTTTATTATTATTATTTTACATCTACAGCCTTTCAATTGTTCGTGTGCTTTGTGAAACGTTTTGACGTTTTTGTTCTAACCTAAACCACACCACTGTACGAAATGCACCACACATTACATCACAGCAAACACATGATCTACCTCATTAGTGTTGACGTTTCTTCCCTTTTTGTTTCATCGATTTTGTGAGTCATGTATAAATATTATAGCAAAATATATGACACCCTTTCAGAACGCATAATTAATACAAACCTTTTCACAAATTCTAACGTTCGATCCTGATGAGGCGCAACCATTCTGATACATAGCTGGGCAGTGTATACATAGGCCTACTGCTGGTCGTTTCACATACTGTCACTCTTGCATCTGGATATAAACACATATACTGAACTATAATGTCATACTTGACGCAAACTAGTTGTCATATGTTTGTAATAGTGTCTCTGTTTGATCTGCGTTTGTTAATATAAGTATACCTGTATATGAACCAGCTAAATTGCCTCTGTTGTCGTCAGCTATTTGCTATATGTTTGTCATAGTGTCTCTATTGTTGTCAGCTATTTAATCTGTGTTTGTTAAAATAATTGTACCTGTATATGTACTAGCTAAATTGCCTCTGCTGTCGTCAACTATTTCATATAATTATATCTGTCAAAATTAATATACTTATGCCAGACGCATTGTCTCTCTTGCTCTTTCAGTGTGTTTGATTCAAGACTCTGTTTTACATGTATTGCCCATTTGTGTTTCTCAGAAGAAATTGACCCACTGACTGGCAGGAGAAAGAAAAAGCCAGGAGCACACGTCAAGGGTCAGAAGTCTTCAGACGGGGAATTTGAATATGTAAGGAACAGAAAATAGCGCATGTCTGATGTCCCTCTCATCTCCTGCCCACCCCCCCCCCACCCCTTCTTTCCTCCCCAGCCTAAGCGCCCCCCCCCCCTCCCCCCTCCCTGAATACCTATTCCTCTTTTGTTTTATTTTCCAGGAGACAAGAAATGCCTGCTGGAAATGGATGTTTTCAATGACAAATTGGAGTTTACTTCACTTATGTGAAAAGACTTTAAATAAAAAGGATTTTTTTTTAATTATGAATATTTTAAAACTATGATATCGTAGACCGCATTTGGCAAACACTTAACTGGCCATCATGCCTCAGTCTTTTTTCCGTTTGTTCAGTTCTGGAAATACTTTTATGAATCTCTGGTTTTGGGGTGTAATCTTGGACTTGTTTAGTTCTTTAAAACATTTTTATAAATCTCTGGGTTTTGTGAGTAAATTTCCGTTTGTTCAGTTCTTAAAATATTTCTATGAATCTTCTGTTTTGGGGTGTAACCTTTTCCCTCCATGTGGTCGGAAATAGTCTTTATAGACTGTAATCGACGGCGTTGTTTCTGCTCCAGGAATATGACGAACAGGGCCGAGTGATCAAAAAGAAAAGGATCAAAGGAAAGGTGGGTCTAGATTGCTATAATAATTGTTAATAAATGTTATGCTACATGACTGATAGATTTGATAGAAGATGGAGAAGCAGATGGAATGGAGAGAATAATTATGCAGATGATGGGTCACAATAACAATCATCACTTCCGCCCTAAGAGAGAGAGAGAGAGAGAGAGAGAGAGAGAGAGAGAGAGAGAGAGAGAGAGAGAGAGAGAGAGAGAGAGAGAGAGAGAGAGAGAGAGAGAGAGAGAGAGAGAGACAGACAGACAGACAGACAGACAGACAGACAGACAGACAGACAGACAGACAGACAGACAGACAGAGACAGAGAGACAGAGACAGACAGCAGACAGACAGAGACAGAGACACAGAGAGAGACATAGAGACAGACAGACACAGATAGACAGAGATAGACAGACAGACAGACAGACAGACAGAGAGAGATAATTCACAGACTGATGTTTGTTTCTGCGGAATGGGAGTAGAATGGATATTTCAAAAATAGGTTTCCACTATCTTGATAAATGCTTGGAGGTCGAAAGGAAGTTGTCCCACAAAATGTAAAGCAAAGGTCAATCAAATTAGCTTGTCTTGGTGGTGTTTCAAGTTCTAATGGACTAATAATTATGACATACAGAACTGGTCGACCCTATGTTTTGATTTATTACAGTGATTTCGTGTACGTATTTTAGTGCCTTGTATGTCTCGTCAGTGGCTAACATTGCTGTTGTTTTCTTTGCTTTTCCGTCAGGGAGGAGACGGTAGCGGCTCTGAATACGAGTATGAATACGGTAAGATGTTCTTTATACACGTGTAATGATCATAAATTTTGTGTTGGCCTGAAGCGTCTTTCAAATTCCGCTCGGCCTCCTATCATAACAGCTGACCACATTTTACGCACAAGAGTGCTTGGCTCGGACAGTATACGCATAATGCAATATTAATAACAGTACATTTCCGGTATAAGAAAGTCTTCAGGACCGACGAAATCGCTTTCTTATTTATGCGAGTTTCTTTTAATAGAGCACTGCGATAGTTTAAGAAATATTTCGCATGAAAAACAAAGCGTTATTTCCTAATGAAAGCAAAAAACAACAGCAACGAATAAAAAAGAAAAGAAAAAAAGAAAAAAAAGAAAGAAAAAAAGATGCCATTCAATTTACGAATTGTTGAAATCAGTTCCATTGATGCAGATCGTCGACCAAGTTGATGTTGTGTTTGTCTGGCATCTTCGAACGACATTTAACTCCCTTGAATTTTTATTGTTCTTTAAACCCTCATTTTGTCTCAGATTGTGGCATTTGTTAGGTTTTGTTGTTGTTTTTACCTCTACCCGGCTTACTCCTTTAAGTAGATGGGACAAGGATATTCTTTACATTTTTAAGCAATAATCGCCGTTTTAGCAACTCGTTTAAATATGTATTCGCTTTTTATGTCTTCGACAGACGAACATGGAAATGTTAAAGCTGTGAAGAAAATCGACAAACGCAGAGACAGTAAGTTTATGTGTAACGTGATGTATGTGTGTGTGTATGTGTGTGTGCGTGTGTGCGTGCGTGCGTGCGTGCGTGCGTGCGTGCGTGCGTGCGTGCGTGCGTGTGTGTGTGTGTGTGTGACAGTATGGCTTGGATTTAACTAGATTTAACTTGGCCATGTGCACCTCAAACTAAACATCACGAGAATTAAGGGCTTTACAGTAAAACCCAGTTGGCCGATGTCATATGTCCACCTCAAACTAAACAATGTGAGAATTAAAGGCTTTACAATTACAATAAAACCCAATTGGCTGACGTATGTGCGATTCTTTGCTCCAGGCAAAGACTCGGATGACGGCCAGTACTTCGAGGTGGACGAGAAGGGGCAACTGCGTCTGAAGCAGGGCAAGAAGAAGATCGACCTGAGCAAGCTCACCGACGAGGACCTCCGACGCCTGGGCATCGATCCCAGCCTCTCCAAGCAGGAGATCGCCAGGCTGCTCAAGGTTGGTGGTGATGGAGGTGGTACAGGCCCCCGTCTCAGACAGGCCCCTGCCAGCTAGGCTGAGCTGGACTGGTAAACTGTATGCTCAATGTGTTGTTGAGTAGAGAAAACAGAGTAATGGACAAATCGACGTGAGCTCGACCTGGTCGTTTTTGTACTTCACGCTCAGTGTATTGAGTAGAGGAAACAGAGTAATGGACAAATCGACGTGAGCTCGAACTGCTCGTCTTTGCGTTTGACGCTCCTTGTATTGTTGAGTAGAGAAACAGAGTAATCGACAAATCGACGTGAACTCGACCTGCCCGACTTGATCAAAGTTTGCGCTTGACGAACCGAGACAAAAGCTGTCAGACATTCAGAGCATACAGTTTGTCGTACGGGGGGGCATGATTCCTGTAGCATCAACATCACCGCTGACGTTGATTATCAGCGACGTTCTGAATATTGAGTTACGGCTCTCACAACGCTTGTGCGCTTTGGAAACTGATATAAAACTGCGTGGGAAAACGTAAACGACAACATCATGTACGCTTATGTATATACATCTGAAATGCCCGGCGGCAAAACATTTCAAACGTTCAGGTAGGAATTAAGGACAAGGAAGACGATTTGATTTTTTTCCAGAAAACGAGACTCGGATGACCACAAAAAATAACGTAAAGCTGGACTACAGGAAAGGGTGTGAAATAAGTTGCTCTGTATTCTGACCCACAGAAAAAGTTTGGGAACGACATCGAGATCACGGACAGGAAAAAGAAGGTGGGAACCAAACGTCTCAGTGAATATGGAAGTAGCGTCGACACAGATGATCTGGCCGACGACAGTGACCTTGACATCACCACACGTGAGTTGGCTTTGGGCAAAAGCAGAAAAAGCCATGATATAATACGAGACTTAATAGGCCACAACATTCAGCAGGCATCGTATATTATTTTGGGGACTGCTGTGAACGTTCACTAGTTGATCTTGATCTAGACACAGACTAGCATAAAGTTCCCACGAGATCAGAAACGGTTAGATATATAATCCAGTGGCTAGATTAAGCAGTAGATTTTATTGTATGCCTGCGGGTTTGTTGAAGTTGAGAGAGAGAAAAGGTTGCATTGCTTAGACCATGCAGTGTAGGCTTACGTTATTGTGTTTGCATTTGATAATAACTGTTCTCGGGTTTCTTTCAGTTTATCTAGTAATAATCAGGCAATCTATACTGGTAGTTTGTCGGACTGTGAACTCCTTCTGTGTCTGATCACTGTATAGCAATTGTTCATGCTTCTAGCATCCATATGCTGCCCTTAGCCCAGGTGAACGTGTTCTTACCTTGACATACACTTGCTGCCTCTAGCCCCATGTCTTGACATCCACACGCTACCCTAGTTCTATTGACTGGTATATATCCACATGCTGTCCCTAGTGTCATGCCTTGACATCTACATGTTGTCCGTAGCCCCATGCCTTGACATCTACATGTTGTCCGTAGCCCCATGCCTTGACATCTAAATGTTGTCCGTAGCCCCATGCCTTGACACCCGCACGCTACCCTAGTCTTATGCATTGACATCCACATGCTGTCCCTAGCCCCATGCCTTGACCTTCACAAGCTTCCTTAGTCCCATGTCTGGACAGCTACACGCTACCCTAGTTCCGTGCCTTGATATTAAAACGCTACCGTAGTCCTATGCTGTCTCTAGCCCCATGATTTGACAACCACATTATACCCTAGTACCATGCCTTGACAACCACATTATACCCTAGTCCCATGCCTTGACAACCAAACATTACCTTAGTCCCATGCATTGACATCCATACACATGCCTTGACGTCAACATACTGTCCCTAGCCCCATGTCTTGACATCCACATGCTGTCCCTAGCCCCATGCCTTGACATTCACAAACTACCCTAGTCCCATGCCTTGACATTCACAAGCTGCCCTAGTCCTATGCCTTGACATCCAAACGCGACCGTAGTCCCATGCTGTCCCAAGCCCCATGCCTTTACAACCACATTATACCATAGTCCCATGCCTTGACAACCATATCCTTCCCTAGTCTCATACCTTGACATCCACATGTTGTTCCTAGCTCCATGCCTTGACATCCACAAGCTGTCCCATGCTTTGGCATCCACATGCCTTATACTTACCTTATTCATGCCTTGATGTCCGAATGCTTCCTTTAGACTTTCTGACTTTGTTCTTGCCTTAACGACCGTATGCTGGCTGCTCTTAGCCCCACTGACAGTGTTCATACCGTAGCATACTCACGCTGCCATTAGAACTGTATACTTGCCATTGTAATACCGTAATACCCACATGCTGCCCTTCTCCCTGTACACTGATATTTTTAATACCGTAACACCCACACACTGCCCATAGCCCTGTATACACTGATATTTTAATACCTTTTTAACATCCTTATGCTTCCCTGAGTCCTGTATACTGATCTTTTTAATACTTTAACCCCGATATTTACCTTTAACCCTTTTTGACCTTGTTCATACAGTAACTCCACTTGCTGCCCTTGGCCATACTAACCTGCTTTTTGTGTCTTCTGAAGAACTGGGACAGAAGTGCAGGAGACAGGGCACAAGTGTTGAGTGTGACAGAAAGTTGTCACTGGTTCTTGAGCCCCGCAGATCAGCTGTGTCCTTTCCCCATGGTAACCAAGCGGTTTCTGTTTTTGGTCTCTCTGTGCGTCCCTGCATGAGCACTCTTGACCTTTCTGGAGTATCTTTGGTCTGGTTTCTTCCAGTAGATGAATCAGAGAATTCAATTTTGTCTTTCTCTATAACACTCTCTCTCTCTCTCTCTCTCTCTCTCTCTCTCTCTCTCTCTCTCTCTCTCTCTCTCTCTCTCTCTCTCTCTCTCTCTCTCTCTCTCTCTCTCTCTCTCTCTCTCTCTTAAACATTTGGCTAGCGTTTCGGCTGTTCTTTCGCTTAGCATGGACATTAATGTCTTCCTGTTTTAGGTCTCTGTCCTTCGTGGGGTCTCAGCGATGCGTCTTTCTGAGGAAATTAATTCGCTTCTATGGTTCCGTCCATAGACAGACACGTGTGTTTCAGATACGGAGATCGAACGAAAAGTTGATTACTACGTACGAAAGACTCAGTGAGTCTGCTCCAGAGTGGATTATTCTGCGCGCTATATTAAAAAAAGCGATCAACGACAACATCATCATCAACAACAACAACATTAACCATGTAGCATATACGCTTTACTGTGTGGATCAGTTAAGTCAGTTTTTCCTCAGTTAGCAAGTGGAAGTTAGCATCCTGTCCATCGCACAGAATCATCCCAGGACGAAGAATCACCGTCACATTAAGTGAACGCGGATCAGTAAAGTACTCCTCAGGGGGCGGGGATAGCTCAGTGGTTAGAGCGCCGGACTCGTGATTGAAAGGTCGCGGGTTCGAATCCCTGCTGGAACGGCGGGAGAATTTTCTTCTCCAGGGTCGACTTTCTGTGCTGACTCTTATTTCGGTATCCGTTCCACCCCCGTGTTACCACAATAGCACGTAAAAAAATCCCGGTCATTCTGCCAAAAGTGCAGGTGGCAGGTTACAGCTAAACACGCATACACCTTACGTATGTGGATTTTATTGAACCGTGCTTCGGCATTGGTCACAACTTGTCCCTAATATATCAAATGACATCTGAGGACATTAAGCATCAACTCATCATCATCATCAAAGTACTCCTTGCCAACTCTATCATGTTATCTTTCTCTTGACCTATTAGGGCCCAGATACAAGTATCATTGTTGTTCACGTGATATTTTTAATGGACAAAAGTCCTCGTATTTCAATCAGACTGCTTGTTTATTTGCAAAGTAACTTAGATTACAGTGTAAGTGAAGAAGTTACAGCGTAAGTGAAGAGGGTACAGTGTAAGTGAAGTGGTTACAGTGTAAGTGAAGAGGTTACATCGTAAATGAAGACAGTGTAAATGAAGAGGTTACAGTGTAAGTGAAGAGGTTACAGCGTAAGTGAAGAGATTACAGCGTAAGTGAAGCGGTTACAGCGTAAGTGAAGAGGTTAAAGCTCCAGTGTTGTTATTTTTTGTTCTGCAGCTTTTCGTGCTTTAACCGTGAATGTCTGTACTTGCACAACGTTCTAGGAATTCACTATTTTTCCTGACACTGCACTCTTTTCACCTGTGGTCTACTTTCTTTTTAGTACCTGGCGGTCTGTTACGGCTGAGTGGGCGTAAAATACCAGTGTCCTTCCCTTTCCTGGCGGACTTGATTTCTTTCACATTTTGTTTGACCTGCATGTACACGTACGCTACTGAAACTTGTACTAACCCTTCTAACCTGCCTATAGCCACCTCGCTGTCTGTCTACGTGTCTGCATGTCTGTCTGTCCATCCTCTCCACGTGGACAGTGCATGACCTCATCGCTTCACGAGCACGTCACTACACGCTGCGTGCACTTTCACCGGGTGCCCGTCATGCGTACGTGTGGCCATGACGCGGTGTGATGTATGGTGCTGTGTGTGGTGCAGTGAAGGGCACGCGGCGCGTTAACGTGCTGATGAAGCGTGGCGGGCAGGCGTTGCAGGATCACATGAAGCGAGTCATCGACCAGAGCGGGCTGCACGAGCCGGACCAGTACGCCAAGGACCTCGACGAGAGAGGTAGGGATGCACTCAGCAATGCTCACTGCTTTGTTGCTATGTTGGTTTAAACAAAGTTGATTTACAAGACTTCTTTGTTGTTGTTGTTGTTGTGTGTTTGTTTCTGTTTTGTTTCTTTAGCTATAAACGTTCCTCGATAAGCTAAAACCCAGAGGTTCACCCAAACTCCATGCAGAGGTTTAATGCGACATCCTTCCTTCAACCACTGTCATAATTGGTCACGCCAAAGGTCTCGAAAAACTTGCAGCTAAAAGACAGTTTTTCGTTGTGCTCTGCAGCAGGTTTGTAACAGATAACTCAAATTAAACATGGTGCTTAAACGTCCACAGAAACCTTAAGACTTATTAAGGACGGGGAGAAGTGGGGGAGGGGGTATGACTTCTGCATTAAGGTGGGCAGCGAGGAGAGCCATTTTAATGTTTCGTAACTGTGAGGAACAAAAGCCACAAGACAGTGTCCACAGACCACAACCTTTGAAGAGAAAGGAGAGCCGAAGCAGATTCGGACCGAGGTCCCTCTGCTTACCAGCCTAACGCCTTACTGCCAGGCCAAACCGGCTCACAAACTCAAAATAGAACAGACGTTTCTTTAACAACTTCCCACGTTGCTTACGCCAGCACAAATAAAATAAAATAAAGTTCTGTTATGAAATGGAATTGTTTTGTTTGACTACGTCTCTGATTTCCTGGGGCTATAAATGATGATAGTGCTGACACGTACTACACTTGTGTGAGCCGGTTTGGCCTAGCTGTAAGGCGTTAGGCTGGTAAGCAGAAAAACATCGGTTCGAATCCGCTTCGGCTCTCTTTCCTCTTCAGAAGTTGTGGTCTGTGGGCACTGTCTTGTGACTTTGTTCCTCACAATTATTGAAACATTAAAATGGCTCTCATCACTGCCCATCTTAATGTAGGAGTCATTCTGGTGGTGACAGTGTAGCGACAGGTATATATTCTTCCCTCTTCCCCCACCTCCATACCCCCTCCCCCCCCCCCTCCCCCTTCTTCCCGTCCTTAATAAGCCTTACGGTTTGTGTGGACGTTAAGCACCATGTTACTTACTTACTTACATTACAATGAGGATGGAGACATTGACTTCCACACCATGTGTCTGACCTTCCCGAAGGTGCAATTGCGTGGTAGCACTGTCACTGTGTTCGATGCTTCTTGATCCTGTGTTTATATTTCCTGCACACATTGACTTTCTGATCCTGTGTCTGCTATCACCGTGTTGATATACACTGCTGACAATGACTTCTCGATCCTGTGTCTGATGTCACCGTGTTGATATACACTGCAGACACTGACTTCCTGATCCTGTGTCTGCTGTCACCGTGTTGATATACACTGCAGACACTGACTTCCTGATCCTGTGTCTGCTGTCACCGTGTTGATATACACTGCAGACACTGACTTCCTGAACCTGTGTTGATATACACCACAGACGACGCTTTCCCGATCCTGTTTCTGATGTCAATGAGTTGATATACACTGTAAACGGCGCTTTCCGGATCCTGTGTCTGAAGTCACTGTGTTCATATACACTACAGGCGGCGTTTTCGTGATCCCGTTTCTGATGTCAGTGTGTTGATATGCATTGCAGACGGAGACATAGACTTCCTCTCCCATTACCGTCTGGTAGACACGCGCAAACTGGAGTCGTACGCCCGGGCTTTTGTAGTGGAGGACGACGACTTCGACACCGTCATTGGATCTAATGTAAGCTGGTGTTTTAAGTTATTGGATCTCCGGTAAACTGGTCATGTCTTGCGTTTTTTGACCTCATGTCGGCTGGTGTCTTACTTTACTGAATCTCATGTAAAAGCAGATGTCGTATGTTACTGGATCTCAGGTAAAAGCTGGTGTCGTACGTTGTTGGATCTCAGGTAAAGCTGGTGTCGTACGTTACTGGATCTCAGGTAAAAGCTAATGTCGTACGTTGTTGAATCTGAAGTAAAAGCTAGTGCCGTACGTTACTGGATATAGGATCTCACGTAAAAACTGATGTTGTACGTTATTGGATCTCAAGTAAAAGCTGATGTTTTAAGTTACTGGATCTCCGCAAAAGCTATTGTCGTACGTTATTGAATCTCAGGTAAAAGCTGGTGTTTTAAGTAAATGGATCTCGGGTAAAAGCTGGGTGTTGTATGTTATTGGGATCTCAGGTAAAGCTGGTGTCGTACGTTATTCTATCTCAAGTAAACTCCCATGTGCAATGTTGCGTTTCTGTAAATTGTTTTGACAGGACTGTACATGTGTATAGAATATC